>ML409041.1:113296-209928 GCA_005239525.1 Nicotiana knightiana | reverse complement strand
GGGGTGGGGGGGGGGTTTGGACAGTTATATAGTTAAAGGGGTCACTAGTTTAGGACCGTTGGATCAAGATGATCCAACGACTGGGGGTTTGATAGGATAAACGGGGTCGTTTTGGTTTAAGGCTGGGGCAGGCTGGGTTGAGGGATTTATTGGGCTGGGTAGGTGTAGAGGCAGATTAGGCCTGGGTGATTTCAAGCCCAGGTCCGAATTTAGTCCCCTTTTTTTAATACTTAGGTTAATTAATCACCTAAATAAACTCTAATAATATACTAATTAGTCTTAAACTAATCTCATTTAATTATATGTTAATTAATGATTTAATTAAAAGTAAAATCATTAGTTTAGTACCCATAATTATTTAAAGAACCAATTTCGTAATTTTCTTAGAAAAAATGATTAATATATGCAACTAATTATCAAAAACCCAATTATGTCAATTAATGAAAGTTTTAAAATGTTTTATTGTTATTTATCACTTTATAAATTTTAAAAGATGAACCATGTCCATGCAATGCAAATAATTCACAAATAAACACCGAAATTCAACAAAAATCAATGAAATTAATTTATTTATCGAATTTTGTAGGAGTATTTAGTAGGCTAAAAATCACATGCTCACACTCACGTGCGCGATTCCATTTCTCAGGGAAGGGAAGATTTTCTTCACCCACTAAACCAACAGTGGGTACAACAACATACCGGAGGTACCAACCCCTATCCTTATCATCTCCAGGGGTNAACACTCTTTTGCTTCTAGCAGTCAGAGTAAAAACCCCTTCACGAAATAAGGTAGGAGAGTAGAGGTGAATAAGATGGTTGAAGGTAAAAGGAACCGAGGCTAAAGAAGCCAAACTCCTAAGGCATGCGACAACTCGCCACACAAGCGGGCCGACCTGTCCTAAGCAGATATTGAAAAAATGGCAAAACTTGATTATAACTGGGTCAATGGGGGGTCTAAACCCTAAAGTGAAAGGATACGTATAAACAAAAGAATATCCCATCTTGTAAGACGTTATTCTTTGATTACTATTCGGAATATAGACAGGAAAGTCAGATTTCCAGAAGCACTACCTTCGAACAAGGGAAATCTGACCCTCCGTTATAAGGGTTGGATATCTTTCTATACTATCAAGAGAAGAATATTGATCTACAAGAACTTGACTATCCCTAGCAAAAACAAACTCAGCAGGGACAATTTCATCGACTCCAGTTTCATGAAGGCGTTCCCCTCTACCCCTAGACAAAGATCAAGAAACCCTAAATCTCGGGAAATTGGAGATCTAGTGGAACGGGGAGGTACTATCTGAGAAGAAGAAGAGCCCCTCGAAGGAGTGAATCCTAGACTTCTAAGTCTACCACCCCTCCGAATCCTAGTCGGAGCAGAAGATGGCGCTAAGACTTCAATGTTTATTACTCTTTGAGGTTGGTTTGAAGAAGACATGTTTACAAAGGCAAAGGAGAAAGTTCTTTACAGAAAACAAAATTAGAAAAGTGTTTTGTGGAAGCAAAGAAAAGAAAACATGTATTTATACTTGAAGAATACCATCAAACATGATGAAAAAGTAAAATAATGATGAAAAGTCATAATTGAAGATATCACTTTGAGACTGGCACATCCGCGAAAAGCCCTAAAAGATGCTGAGTTAATGCAGAACCAATCCAAAAAGGACACATGGTATGAGCATTAAATGGAAGTGACAAACGACGCTTATGGTGAAGAGAAGGATACAATGATTCAAGGAAAGACGGCGGCAAAATATTCCTGCCATAAATGAATATCCACTTACCAAATATCAATCGTTAAATATATGGTAAGTGGGGGGACTATCTGTATTGGTAAAAAAGAGTTTCACACGTAAGCTAGCTTTTGACAACTCAGCCAGTCACGTGGACATAGGAAAACATGACAGCTGGCCGTAACTCTTGGAAGAGGTACGGTATAAAGAGGCGTGGTTCAGTAAACCCACGAACTTTTCAGCCACGGGAAATTCAACTTGATCAAAACGGGAGAGAGGCACGGTCAGAATGAATCTAGATAAAGCTAATGGTAGATTCAAGGACCCATAATTGATTGCTCGAACGTTATGTAACTGAACCCCTATTACTGTTATCCTTTGTAACGCCTCATTAATGTCATAATTAGTCATTAATGAGTAACTATATCAGGAGTCCTACGTTATAAGAATCTCCTATATAAGGGAGGGGAATACAACTTGTAAAGGCATCTGGTTCTCGAATACAATCAACTTCGTTCTTTTATTTTTGTAATATTGTCCATTATTCATTTTTCCCATTATCTTGATTATCAGTAACCCGTATTCATCTTAAAGATAAGCTTTAGTCAAAAGGTCTAATTCATTGGTTAAACAGAGAGTAATTATCTTGGCATGCAATCTAGCATGGCATGATAAGGAGATAGCCAATCCATGCCCAAAATAACCTCAAAATCAACCATGTCGAGCAATAAGAGATTCGCTCGAGTCTTGAATCCACAAAACAAAATCACACAAGACCGACAAATCTGGTCTACAACCACAGAATCGCCCATGGGAGTGGATGCATAAATAGGAGAACCCAAGGACTCACGAGGGACATCCAGAAAATGAGCAAATAAGACTGAAACATAGGAATAAGTGGTTTCTGGATCAAATAACATGGATGCCTCTCTACCACATACTATAATAGTACCTGCGATCACGGCATCTGAGGCCACTACATCTGATCTAGCCGGGATAGCATAGAATCTAGCTGGAGCACCGGAAGACTGAGCCCCGCCAGAATGAATAGGAGCTGGCTGACCTCCGCTGGCATGAATAGGGGCTGCCAGAGCCCCCCCTGCCTGGCTCCAACCTCTTGGGCGACCTCTACCAGTCTTCCCTCCACCTCTGGGTGGACGAGCCGTGCTAGAAATGTAGGCTGATAGCTCTGCGGAACGGCTTTGCCCCGAAGCCTGGGACAAGTCCTCCTCACATGGCCCAGGCCCCTACACTCATAACATCTGGCTGGTGGCATGGCCTGCTTCCCAGAAAAAGGAACCTGGACATCTAGGGACGGGGAGAACTCTCCGGCATGGCACTGAAGTAATGAATAGAAAACCCCTGATGACTGGAATACCCGCCTGAGGAACCCTGAATGGCTGGTGGGCGGTAGGAACTCTCTGGCATGGCACTGAAATAGGGCCTCACTGGAGCACCACGGGGAGGTGGTGGAGGAGCTGAATATGGAGTCCTGCTAGACTGGCCTCTACCGAACTGACCTCTACCCCTAGCTGGGGCACCTCTAAAATCTCCTAAAAATCTAGCCCTCTTATCCTGATGACCCTGATCTCTGCCTCTCGAACGATAACCCTCACTTCGGCGAGCTATCTCGACCACAAGATGATAAGAAGTCCCCATCTCCACCTCTCAGGCCACGTTGGCCCTAATACTAGAGTGCAGCCCTGATACAAATCTCCGTACTCTCTCAGCATCAGTAGGCAATATCATAAAGACATGATGGGAAAAATCAGAAAACATTGCCTCGTAATCTGTCACGGACATCTGCCCGTGCTCCAGCTGCTCAAACTGATATCGCAGCTCTTCCTTCTCGGAGGGTGGAATATACCTGTCCAGGAACAGCTGAATGAACTGCTCCCAAGTGATGGTAGGGGAACCTGCTAGCCTACCCAGGATGTAGGACTGCCACCATCTGCGGGCCCTGCCCTCAAGCTGGAAAGTAGTGAAGTCCACTCCATGGGACTCCAGTATCCTCATGTTGTGTAGTCTATCCCTGCACCTATCAATAAAGTCCTGGGCATCCTCGCCTTTCTGACCCCCGAAGATAGGAGGGTGCAATCGGGTCCATCTATCTAGTAACTTCTGCGGATCACCGTCCATAGCTGGTCTAGGCTCAGGTGCTGCTGTTACAGGCTGGGCCCCGCCCAAGGGCAGTGTACCCGGGGTATGATGAAGTGTTGTTGTCTGGCCTGCAGCCTGGGCAGTAGGGGTCTGGGCTCCCTCTCCTTCCTGAGATGTGGCAGGATCCACTGGAAATAAACCAGCCTGGGACATAGTGAGAATGAATCGCATCATACAGCCCATGATCTCCTGGAATCCTGGCGCCGTCATGAAATCTACTGGAGCAGGACTAGCCGGAGGCACCTCACCCTGCTCCTCTATAGTGGGGTTCTCTGGTGGTACGACTGGATTAGCTTGGGGACGCCCTCGTCCCCTACCTCTGGCTGGTGCCCTCCCCCGGCCTCTGTCACGACCGCGAACAATGGGGGTAGTGGCACCTCCTAGGTCTGGAACATCAGATGCACGCGTCCTCACCATCTGTGAGAGAATAGAAGAATGAAATTTAGTAAGCCATTGACTGTACGATTGAATAAAAATAAGGAGAGGTTTTCCTAACACCCCATAGCCTCCCGAAGATAAGTACAGACGTCTCCATACCGATCCGCAAGACTCTACTAGGTTTGCTCGTGATTTGTTAGACCTACGTGAACCTAGTGCTCAGATACCATGTTGTCATGACCCAGAATCCTAACTGAGGCCGTGATGGCGCCCAACAGTAGGGTCTGGCAAGCCGACTCTTGAGTTACTAAAGGTTCCTTCTTATTAGTTTAAAACACTTTAAAATATACTCAGTTTTTGAAAGTTAAAGCATGCTTTAACAAGGATAATTAGCCAATTTTAATCAAAACAGTCATGATGAGGAATGAGCCAAAAGGTATATATACAAACCCGTACACCAAAATAACGACTACTTGCGTGCCCGGAACTAGTGTCACAAGTCCTACGGGCATACTAACAGAATATACAAATATACAATCCCATTGTCTGAAAGGAATAGATGGGAAATAAGAAAAATAAAACTCCAAGGTGCCACCGAGGATTGCCAAGAGAAGCAGCTTACTGTGAAGTCGGGTCCAACTGAGATCAAAATCGAGATCCGGTTTGATAACCAGATGCACCAGCCTCAGAACCTGTACAATTAAGTACAGAAGTGCAACATGAGTACATAAACAAATATGTACCTAGTGAGTATCCCGCCTAATCTCGAAGAGGTAGTGACGAGAGGTAGACGTGATATTTTCTAGGGCCAACATTTCTAAATAACATGATTTAATAGGAACTAGGCAGGCATAACAGTCGTAGAAATCACAAGGAGATATATCATCAAGTATAGTTGTATTTACCTTTACATGTCAAATTTCAATAACACATAATGTACTAAATTCCCCTATTAACATGAACCAGTTTGTATAATTACAATAAATTCCCAGTGAATCATACAACACATAATAGGCCGGACACGTACGACCGAAACGTCGCGAAAAATAAATGTGCACAGCCGAAGGTCGAACGGCTCGAACCATAGATGCATCTATTACCCCGCTCATGAATCGAACATGCGACGCAGTTGATATAATAGTAGGGCTATTCCTCTCAAGAATCATACGTGTGACGCGGTGCCACATACATACATAAAATTTTTAATTTTTAGGGAATTATAAGAGATTATTCTTTAAGGAAAGAACCTAAGCAATATATCATGGACAACAACTTCCTAATATATTCATGCCAAATCAAGGATAATAAGCAATTCAAAATACGTTTAGGAATACATGTAAGGTACATATACGCATGCTCGTGAGTCCTAGAACTACCCAACAAAACATAGTAGTAGCTACGCATGGACTCTCGTCACTTTGTGCGTGCGTAGCCCCCAAAAATATGGACATGCAATTATTTATAATCACCTATGGAGACAATTCCCCTTTACAAGGTTAGAAAGGAGACTCACCTCGTGACGAACCTACTCCTCGGACCAAGAACGCGCCCGAAACTCCGAACTCTACACCCAAGGACTCGAAACTAGCCAAATGTTATACAAATTTATTACTTTATGCTCGAAATATGGAAATTCTCCTAATAATTTAGTAAATTTCCCATTCTTGAAGAAATTCTAAAATCCAACCCCGGGCCCACATGCTCGGATTCCAAAAATTCTCGAAGGAAACACTCACCCATAGCCTAAGGATCATTAATATACAATTTCTACTTGATTTCATAGCTATTTCACGGGTAAATTCTCAAATTATCGAAAGCCCTATGTTACTACCCCATTCTTGAATTTCTACTGCTTTTGGTAGTTAATTAAGCTAGTATTCCATGCATGAAGCTAATATTAGAGTAGAACTTACTTACCCTCAATAACCAGGTCGTTTGCCCCTCTAAAATGGTGAAAATTTCCCAAGGAAGAAGAAGATGATAAGGGGAATTACTTAATTCCCGTGTATAAAAACACACTGTCTGAACAGCGTTTTCGCACCTAAGGCTCGAGGACCGCACCTGCGAGCAAGGGCTCGCACCTACGGAAATGGACTAGGAGGCCTGGGCCCGCACCTGTGGAGTGGGGACCGCACTTGCGGCTCCGCTCCTGTCGAAATTGATCCGCACCTGCGAGAATCGGCCTGACCACTGGGGGTCGCACCTGTGAGGCTGGGTCCGCAAGAGCGGTCCCGCACCTGCAACTGGGCAACCGCACCTGCGGTCACACCAGAACAGGTGCACCAGCAGCTAATGCTGCTGGTTTTTGGCCTCGTGTGGTGTCCGGGAGGCACCTAGGCCCACCCGAGCCCCCGTCCAAGTATACCAACGAGTCCCAAATCGTAATACGGACTCGCTCGAGCCTTTGGAACACCAAAAACAACGCTAAAACTGAAAATCACACCTCAAAACCCCTAGAACCAAACTTAGGAACTTTATGTTTTCTAGACTTTGCTAACAACGCGCCGAAACGACTATACTACTCGGAATGACACCAAATTTTGCAGGCAAGTCATAAATGACATAACAGAACTATTCCTAGTCTCGAAATTCCGTTCGGACCTCGATATCGCAAAAACAGGTCCCAAACCATAATAGGAACTTAAGGAACTCTTAATTTAATATTGGGCACCGAAACACTCCAGGTTCATCAAAAACCCATTCTGAACATATGCTCAGGTCCAGAATCATCATACGAAGCTACCAGAATCGTTGAAACTCGATTCCGAGGTCGTTTACTAAAAATATCGACCGAAGTCAAACTTGGCCTTAAAGGCCAACCTTAAGGAACCAAATATTCCTATAGCACTCTAAATACCTCCGAAACCCGGACCACCAGTCCTCGCAAGTCATAAATCATAATAAGCCGCTATGAGAAGTTTTATTTGGGTGAACAGGGTCCGATAATGCAAAACGACCGGTCGGGTTGTTACATCTTTAATTCGAAACGTCCATAAATTAACCAACTAAAACTTCTTTCCTTTAAATAAATTAAAATTAATTCCAATTAATTAAAGTAAAACTATATTATAATATGAAACTATTTATTGTATTTTCAAATGTTATACTCAAATAAGATTAAAGAAAAATAAGTTGAAATAATAGTAAAAATAAAAGTATATTACTACAAATACTAATGGTGGTAAATACAAATAAGAAAAATATGTAATGATCTATTTTTGTATTTTCAATTTTATGTTTAAAAATTTAAATTAAAAATAAAAATATACTAAAATTCTATAAAATCAAATAGATACTAAAAATACTACGAATACTAAAAATAACTTTAAAAAAATCGTACGGGTAAAAAATTACGTGCTTACAAGTAGTACGTGTCCTCACCATCTGTGGGAGAATATGAAGTTTCCCAAGGGTTCGACAGCCTCTTGAAGATAAGTACTGACGTCTCCGTACCGATCTGCAAGACTCTACTAAACCATCTCATGACTCGTGAGTCCTATGTAACCTGGGGTCTGATACTAACTTTTCATGACCCAAAAACAAAATGTCATGATGGCATCTATCGTGGAACTAGGAAAGCCACTACTTAACCATTTCAACAAAGTAAAAAAGCTTGAAAATTTTACAAAAGTAGTTAATATTTATGAAACCTTTTAAAAACATAAATAAATCCACAACGTAATACAAATCTCTCCCAAAATCGGGGTGTCACTGAGTATATGAGCATATATACCGGGAACAGTCTACTACAATGTCTAAGGAATAAGAACTGAAATGCAAATAAAGATAATGAAGGAGAGTCGATGCATGCGAACGCTATGCAGCTACCTCGATAGTCTCGGGATCAACTACTATATCAACACCTGCTATGACCGGGAACACCTGGTTCTGCACACGAAGTGTAGGGAGTAATGGAGTACAACCAACTCAGTAAGTAACAATACTAAATAAGGACTGAAGATAGTGATGAGCTACAAAATTATAGTTCATTTCCAGTAATTTCAACAAGGGAAAATAAACATGCTTTCAAATCCAGAAATTTAAGTCAAATCAGTTTATAAAATCCAAATTCAGGTAAAAACCGGATATAATATCTTTAACAAGTTCAAACAATGATATATAACAGTTTTGTGCAACAACAATGAAAGCAAATACAGCCTTTCAGGGAAACAATCACTCAGACTTCCTCAATAGCTCATCACTCGGCACTCAACCCTCAACACTCGCACTCACTAGGTACCCGTGCTCACTGGGGTTGTACAAACTCCGGAGGGGCTCCTACAGCCCAAGTGCTCTAATCCGCACAGACAATAACGCCCTATAGATTCATATCAGGATCCGCATAGACAACTCACGTGCTATAATATTATATCAGGATCCACACGGACAACTCGTGTGCTATGGTATCAATACCTCACAAACATGCTCTCGGCCTCACTCAGTCATCAACCTCTCTAGTCTTACGGAATGTCAGTAATCAAGGAAAATCAGTCCAAAATAGAAATGATAATGTATCAACAAGGTATAATATGCAAGCTGGACTACGACTGAGTACAAGTAGCAATAAGCATGAAGATTCAACATGTATCACGACCTATGTGGATCCCTACAACACCAACATATAGCCTTAGCATGATTGCTGGCATGAGTTACAGTCAAATTTCTATAATACATGGAGAGCATATAGCTGACAACATATTATTCAACTTTAAAATTCTACGGAATGGACCAAGTCACAATTCTCACGGTGCACGCCAAACACGCCAGTCATGCATCACCTCTAAAATAATCACATAACACTTAATCCGGGATTTCATACCTTTAGAATAAGATTTAGAACTGTTACTTACCTCAATCCGAGCAAAACTTTACTCCAATATGCCTTTGTCTCGCGAATCGACCTCCAAACATTCCGAATCTAGCCACAAGCAGTATAGTACAATCAATATGGGCTAAAGGAATCAATTCCACAAAAAAATACGAAATTATAAGCGAAAATCCAAAATTGGCCAAAAGCGGGCTCCCGGGACCACATCTCGAAATCCAACAAAAGTCATAAAACCCAAAGCCTATTCGACCATGTCACGACCCATTTCTCCCTCCATAAGACGTCGTGACGACACCTAGTCGCTACGGCTAGGTAAGACTAATAAAACTCGAAACAACAGAAATAAAGCAATAATTACAACTAACTTCCATAGATATAATGTACTGATAAGGATGCCACTCGGCATGTACAAGTAAATCCAACACTAAAATATGAACAGTGTTTGCAAAACTCGAAATCACGAGTCACAAGCTCTAAGAAAAACTGTCTAATTGTCTCCTATAATAGTGTCTAAAAGATATAAATGAGGGAAAACAGTATAAGGGATAGAGGGAGACTCCGAGGATCTGCATGCACGTGCAGATGTACATTGAAGTCTTCGGTAAGCTGTTGCGGCTGTGCTAATGATGAGGATAAGATGTACCTAGATCTGCACACGAAAAACATGTACAGGAAGGGCATGAGTACACAAAAATGGTACCTAGTAAGTGCCAAGCCTAGCCTCGGTCGAGTAGTGACAAGGTTAGGTCAGGGCCCTACCGGAAAATATATCTATAATAAAGCAAAGCAACGAAAATATCGCAGTAATAAAGACTGAAATGTAACAAGGAAAGAATCATGGAATCAACAGCTCAGAACACAAGAGTTCAACAGGGGATCTCCCGAGATACCGTCTCGTAGTCCCAAACGTAAATGTGCAGGGGGATCTCTCGGAATACCGTTCCGTAGTCCCAAAGTAAATATGCAATACAAAAGGATCTCCCGGAATACCATTCCATAGTCCCAAAGTAAATATGCTGTACAGAGGGATCACCCGGAATACCGCTCCGTAGTCCCAAAGTAAATATGCAGCCAAACAACAATATTCAATAATCATGGCATGTAGTATTGCAATTTATCCTAAGTACAAGTTAAGAAAGGCAAGTAAAATCACTAAACATGTTGCACGTAGTTCAAGTAAATAATTAAGGAAAGTAGGCATGCTTTCCTAGTCTGACAGAATGCTACACAAGCTAATAAGTTCAAAAAAGAGGAAAGACATGTTACTAGTTAATGAAAATCAGGTTTTACAGCAAATAGCGCGTGTACGCACTCCTCACCTGACGTACACGACACTCATGTAACAATAATAGTACCAATTCTAAGGGGAGTTCCCCTACACAAGGTTAGGCAAGCCACTTACCTCTAACCAAGCTCAAATCAATCTGAAATTATGCTATTTCCACGTATATCCGACTTTCTGTTAATCAGGAGGATAACATTGTGTCCTTCTGTTAATCAGGCGGACAACCTTGTGTGCTATTAATCAAGTGGACGACCACATATCCTATTAATCAGGATAATTATCCACTTCTGCAGTCCCTCATCCGCATCTGCGGAACTCACCTTATGCGACCAACCGCTTTTGTGGTCTAAATCCCGCTTCTGCGGGTGCGCATCTGCGCGAACCATTCGCTTCTGCAGACTAGTGGCTTCCAAGCCAATTCCGCCTCTGCGATCCTCCACGCGCAGGTGCCAGTCCGTACCTACGGAATTCTTTTCGCATCTTCGCTCCACTATCCACTCATCCAATCTCCGCTTCTGCACAACCTAGCTCACACCTGCTAAGTTGCACCTGCGACCAATGGTCCGCATGTGCGATTGCACCAGAAGGCTTTAGCTTCAATATGCTTTCAAACTCAAAAATCGATCCGTTAACCATCCGAAATCAACCCCGAGGCCCCCAGGACCTCAACCAAACATACTAACAAGTCCTAAAATACGATAAGATCTTAGTCGAGCCCTCAAATCACCTCAAACAACATCAAAAACACGAATCACACCCCAATTCAAGCCTATTAAAACAAAGAAATTTGATCTTCTACAAACGACGCCGAAACCTATCAAATCACGTCCAATTGACCTTAAATGTTTCACACAAGTCAAAAATGACATTACAGGCCTACACCATGTCGAACTTTCCAAAAATTCACCTTTCGCTATTTTAATCCTTATTCCACTACGGACCTCCAAATCACAATCCGGACATGCTCTTAATTCCGAAATCACCCTATGGAGCAAACAAAACCATCAAAACTCGAATCCGGTGTCGTTTACACATAAGTCAACATCCGATAAACTTTTCCAACTTAAGCTTTCCATTTTGAGGCTAAGTGTCTTAATTCATCCCGAAATCCTTCCGGACCCAAACCAACTACCCTGATAAGTCATAAAACAACAGTAAAGCACAAAAGGAGCAGAAAAATGGGGAATGAGGCTACAACTCTCGAAACAACCGGCTGAGTCGTCACAATGGGCGGGTCAATAAACCAGCCCAACCTTAGATGGATTGGGCGAGTCATATGGACTTTGGCCAAATTTGATAACCCTAGTGCTGGTTATAGTCCTAAATTAAAAATCAAAAGTATTTTTGGGGCTTTTACATCTACACCCGATTTTGGGGTATCAATTGAAGTTATACCTATTTTGCAAAAAACATTTGCAAGCCTACCCACTTTATGATCAAGTTCAGACTTATTGGATATGAAGTTAAAAAAAATTTGTCTGAAATTAAATGCACTTAAGGCCAATTAAATCTAAAGTGCCAAAATTGCACTTATGGCCAAATAGGTCTAGAGTACAATAACTATTTTCTTGCACTTAAGGTCAAAGATGTATGGAGCGAAAAAATTGCACTAGGATGCACTTAAGGCCAAATAGGTCTGAAGTGCAACCAATGGTTTCATGCACTTAAGGCCAAAAAGTCTAAAGTGAAAAAATTGTGCTTCAGATGTACTTAAGGCCAAATAGTTCAGAAGGGCAACCAATGTTTTTTACACTTACGGCCAAAAAGTCTGAAGTGAAAAAATTGCACTTCACATGCACGTAAGGCCAAATAGGTCTGAAGTGCAACCAATAGTTTCATACACTTAAGGACAATAAGTTTGTAGTAAAATTACACTTCAAATGAACTTACTTATAAATATGTAGAAGGTGCAACCGACATTTTCATGTACTTAAGGCCAAATAGGCAGGAAGTGTAAATTGCCTAGATACAGAAATTTGCTCTTCGAATTTTAACAATCCAACATACGATTTAACACCTAAATCCATCCCAAATGAGCTCAAATTTGAAACATGACATCCAAATATCATCAAGAACAAACCCCAATCATCTATTTGTCAAAATAACAATAAATCTAATGAATCCATTATGGGATTAAGAAAAGAAGATGAAGAAACCCTAAGCAATAGTAAAATATAAAGTGCCACTTCCTCTCCCCACTATAAAACATCGTAAACTACCTTAAAATATGTTCACAAGCACCATACAAAATCAGCGTCATCCGAAGAAGAAGAAGAAAGAGGAGAAAACCGTATGAAGTTGTTTAAACTTTGGGTACTAGTTAAAAATATTTAAAAATGGGTACAAATTAAATGGGACGGACCAAATAGGGTGCCCCATGTAATTTTTACGATATTTTTATACGTAAGTGTTGAAATTCTTATGAATCTAAAAATTGACAAGTATCTTTTGCATCTTGCATTTAACATAATTTTTGCATTCACTAGCTACTCCCTCCAATCTACTTTAATTGATTTTTGATATTTTTTTATGGCCCATAATATTTGATTTATTTAAATTTCAAGAAAGAATTATCTCTTTTTTTCAAAGTTGGCCTTGGAGTAAAGAGTCTAGGATTATTTATTATATTCTCTATGAACAAACTAAAGTTAATATGGTCAATTTTAATGTGAATTAATGCTAAAATATAAATTTCTTAATATGTGTGAAAAGAACCAAAAAGTCAATTATAGTGGACCGAAAGGTGTATTATTCTTCTTCCGTAATTAATGCTACAATAAAATTTGTACCTCTCATAAGCTTTAAATTTGACGCTCCAGATTGAGGGTTATTTCACTTGGTAATTGTCCCATGCCTTTTATAGTTGAGGTGGAGGAGTTCAAAGTTCAAACTGCATCAGTAGTGTATCATTCGCTTCCCCTTCCCCTCCTTTCTCCCGATCAATAAAGATATATAAACAAATATATTGAACAAAAGCCAATCATATAAGGTAATAACTCCATTGTTTCCATTGTTTTGGATCCCCAAAAGTAGAACTAACAACTCTATATTAGAAGGAGAAGTATGCATAAAATTAATAATGTTTAACATACAAAAAATGATTGATCTAACAACCAAAAGAAAGCTTATATTATGAATAGGGGCAATAAGTTGAGTTCGCATTATATTGGAGGGGTCCGCAAACCAGGTCACATATTTGGGTACTCAAACTTTGTTACGAGAATTTTCTACACTTAATTGAATCATTTAATCAAAGTCATTATTGATGAAGCATGGAAAGCAACATCATGCTATTTTGTCTACAAAATAAATGAGTATTAGTACTATATAGGACATGCCGCGGGCTCGTGAACAACCAAAGGTCTTACCCGAGGCAATCATCATTAGCGACTGAGTTTAAGTTGTGTTGTGCATTGATAGGGGGTAAGTTTTTATAAAATTAAATTAAGTTTACCTATAATGACAAATAAACTTTTGTATTTGTGGAAAACAAAATCATCATGTGAACCAATATTATGATGAGAAGTTGCTTGACAGTTGAAACAACAAAGAAGAATGATGACCAGAGAAGGTATGAGTGATACCTACGGGATCGTCTACGTAGATACCAAGGTTATTAGTTAAGAAAGTGAGAACAGGTACGGGGCTGGTAATTAAGGGCAGTGAGAGCCACAAAGATGGAAAAGATCATGAATAGCCACAAATATGGAAATAAATCAGCAGAATCCCTGATTAAGTGCGATTGGCTATTATTACTTCCACTGTGCAAATCACCCACTAATGGGAAATCAATGGGCTAAATAATAGTAATGGGTCAATTACGAATTGTACTATTATATAAATTTCCTTTTCATATCTTATACCCCCATCGAGAAAAACACAAAGTAATACTATCAATTGTCAATATTCTTGTTTACCCTTAAAATCGGATAACAATTATATCTATAAGTGGGTTTAAGAATATGTAATTTCACTTGGCACAAATTGATAAATATGATAATTAATGTTAGTAATTAACTGTAAAATAAAGCAAACCAGTATAAAGTGCAACTTGACCCTTGAGCAAGATCGCCGTTGAACCGGTTGAGTGTCTAATTAAGAAATATGAACTGAACTGAAGAACAAGGGTGTTTAAGAGAGAAAAGTGTATTGTATTGCTTTGTTATGCGAGAATTAGATGATTACAAATGATTAGAACTCCCCTTTATATAGTTGAGAAATTCTACTTATCGTAAAATTCTAAATACAGAAGGAAATCTCATGATTGGCTAAATAATCGTTCTTGATTTTTTTGTACCGTGATTTCCATCATGATCATTGCCCGGTCACGGATATCTCGGCTTTTCGTTAATAGTCTTTCTTCGGTCTCGCTCGATGTCTATCCTGTTTGGTCTCGATGAAGGCTAGTCTCGATCTCGGTTGATATTTTGAATCCCGAGCTTGGTACCACATCTTCATGTCTCAGTCTGACATAACGCGGGACTGATCTTTGGCCTACCATCCTTGGATCGATTAGTCAAATAAAACCGGGTGAGCCCGATTTTGACCGTATACAGATAGTCCCCTCATTTTTTGGAGTGTGATGACATGATACGAATTGAGTCTCCGAACTTTACCCCGATTTGTCATGACATCAACACCATGACGTAAGCGATAGAGGTGATCGAAACGCCCCGCCTGTATAGTTCCCCAGGCATTTAATGTGACGTCAATTGATGGTCGACCACTACTAGCTTTGAACCATCACCGTGAAACCAATAAATAGTTTCTTTTTCCATTATTTCAAACTTTACTTTCAATCTCTTCTACTCTAATCTTTAGAGTTCTTTGCATTCTTCAAGCTTCTTATCTTTGGGTCTTTGAGTTCCATTGTTTGTTCCCTCTAGAACACCAAATATCACAATCTCAATTCTTCTTTGCTCTAAAAAATTAAATGGATAAAATGTAAAAACCTGTTCCACAGAAAGAATTAGCTTCCTCATCTCGGTCGGCCGGCAAGAAAACAATGACGGAGCCACGCCTTGAGGAGTTTGTCCCCGGGGTGTGTGTTATTAATTCCGACTTCAAAGTCGAGAAACCATCATCGGTCCCTTGTCGATGCAAACCATACATATGCTTCATAAAAGAAAGCTTCCTTAACCAGGTGAAGGACCGCAACTGGGGAAACAAAGAGGTTGTGATACGGGCCCCGGAATAAGCGACACGACCCACGTGGAAGATCTCTTTATTGTTCAAACTTACCCTTTCACGTTGGGTCCCCTCGATCCGTTCATCATAGATTTCTGCAAGAAGTATCAGGTGACCCTTGGCCAAATTTACCCCTGTTTTTAGAGGATTGTGATACTGCTCCGCTACTCAGTGAGAAAAATCGACGGACTTCCATTCAACCGCGATCATCTGATAAGATTATACATACATCATCTTTATAGAGGAGGGCGAATAAAACTCCATTGTCGGGCCACCAAGGCACTCATCTCGAGCATAGATGGGGACAAAGATCTGGGTTGGATGGGACAGTTAGTCTAAGTGAGGACCACAAACCTGATTCCGGCTGAGTGCATGCCATTTCCCGAGAGATGGAATATGAAATGTAAGTATGACTCCGGTTTTAATTTCTGTTTGTTATTTTTACTTCTTCATCTTCTCTTATCAGTCGTTTTTCCCAGTGTAGCTATTGCCTGGATGCCAGGTGCAGTTCCTCATCTCGAGAGCAGGGTTAGGAGCTTGATCTCGATGTCAACACATGCTGAGCGCGCATGGAGCGACTTATAAATCGGCCTGTGAGAGGCCAAAAATCACGGTAAGGCTTATTCCTTCCTTTAACGATTTGGTCATTATTATAACATTCTTTCGTGCTTACTCAATTTCCTTTTTTGGAGGTCTCGAAAAAGATGCGAAGATGAGGCCTCCATCCGATGATGAAGAAGCTTTACCTTATATCTCGAAGTCGGCTAAGGAGAGCAAGAGAAAAAGGGCCTCGACCTCCGAGGGGCAAGATCCCAAAAAGAAAGCGGCTCGTAAGCCCAAGAAGAGCGTTATCCCCCTGTCTATGGAGTTAGTCCAACTTTTAAGGGAGGCGGAAGAAGAAGAAGAAGAAAAAGAAGAAGAAGAAGAAACAGAGGATAATTTTGATCTGGTGGCTCGAGCACGAGCTAATACCGAGGGCCTAAAGGCCACTGGATCGGTAAAAGCTGAAAATATTATACCCCGACCTGATAGGGTCCAAGAGGGGGATTCAATCAAAATCTCCGAGCCAGCTAAAGCCTCGGGTGCCTCACCTCGGGGTGACAAGGCGACAGAAGTAGCTGTGCAGGCCGGGCTCGAGGCTTTTAAAGACAGAGAGAATGCCCCAAAAGATCCGCTTAGGGAAATAGAAATAGAAGACTTCCCATATCATTCTCCGCGGAGATTATTCGGGATGCTCGGGCCATAAAGACTTCTCAAGTAGAAGGAATCCATGAAGAGGAGGACCCCTTCCGCGGTTATTTTGCTGGGGTCGATGATGTCGCCTGTCTGAGCGACTTAGAGGTACCAAGGAAGAGCTCGAGTGAAGCTTCTTCGGGTTTCAGAATCACTAGACAGTTCCTGGCCCCTAGTGACGATCTCGGGTGCAAACGAACGATCATCATCTCGGTCCCAGAGGATGCACGAGTTCCTGCAACCCCAATAGGGGTGGCTAGTTATCTTTGGAGCTTGGTTACGGAGGAAGACCAAGCTTTTATGGACGAGGTCGAAGCACCTTGTCTCTTCAACGAGGCCCAATAGGCTTTGAACCTAGTAAGCCCCCACTCTCTTTGTCAATATTAATTTTCATACTTGAGTTGTTTTTCCTCGTATAACTCTTCCTATTCAATTTTCGTAGGCCTCGATGCTTCATCATGAAGCTTTCTTTAGGTCTCAAGGGGAGTTATGCCGATATGAGGCTGAAATCCGAGGGCTCACTAAAGAGAAAGACGCCCTAAAGCTTCGCAGTGAGCAAAGAGAAGCAGAATCAAAGGGCCTTCCAGCTGAACTAGTTGCGGCTCGGAAAGAACAAAATGTTCTGGTCAAGTAGGTAATAAGAATCTTAGAAGTTTATGACATCGATTCGTGCATGACGGATAACAGTTCGATCCCACAGGTCCAACAAAGCTCGATATAATCGGGCAACTTCGTGAGTAAGTGGATGCGGTGAAGGCGGAGACCATAACATGGAAGAAAAACATGGACCGTATTGCCTCAGAAAAGGAGGTTGTCCGAGCTCAACTGTCCTCGACTGAAAGACAACTCCAAAGAATGAAAGAGAAGAACATGGTACAAGCGAAGAAAATTGAGGAGTTCCAGTCTCGGTTGGGTTAAGCAACTTCCAATCAAGAGAATCTGGTCATAGAACTTGCAGTGGCCAAATCTGAGGCTGAAATGGCCAAGGCTGATGCTAAGGCAATTGTGGCCGTCTAAAGATCCAACGCCAATGACTCTCAAGATCGAGCAAAGAAGGGTGCTGAAGTGGCTCAGGTTCGAGTACATTGGGTTGCCGAGCATGTCAAATGCTAGTCTCAAAGGGATACTCTCGAGGAGATCCATGCTCGTGGCTTCAATCTTGTTGCCGAGATTGAGAATGCAAAAGAGCTTGAAGATGAAGCCAAAGTGTTGGCCTCTCCTGATGATGATGATTCCGGGAGCATGAGCCTATCCGAGAATGGAGAAGACCCCAAGGGTGAAGATGTTGCTCATGGAGAAGACTAGACCCTTAGGATATGTATCTTTCTTTTATGCTTCTTTTTTGGATTTTTGTATAGAATTCCGATCGGGCTATGCTGCCCTTATAAATAACTTTTTGAAATATATATATAAAAGAATTTTTTCCTTTCTGTCTTGTGAAATTTTACTTTATTTCTGCATTATAAAATTATATTCTAAGGTCTAGGGTTTAGGCAATTCAATTGAAACCGAACTAGCATAGCCTTTACGATCGAGTGAGTGCTTGCTCGAACTCGAGGTGAGTTAAGCCTTAAGTTTTTGTTTCAGCGAGGACGGTCTATCGAACTCAAAAAAAAGTTATCCCTTAGGCCTTTGTACTAGGCCGATATGGCCTTTGTAAAAAAGAAATGTTTATGGCTTTCTCCCCATTTTCGGCTTGGAAAAGTTTTTCATCATTTGCATTTGTAAAATTTGTAATGCTTTAGCATGAAATAAGGTATTTTTCAAGAGTTTGAATAATTTTGTACTCATTAGAATTTTCAAGGCTTGATATTATCGAAGCCCATTAGATTCTGCTGAGGGTAGCCTCTTTAACCGGTTTATGGAAAAATTTGAAGGCCTGTTTTATTACGGAATTTAGACGTCTCCAAAACGTGTTAATTTGGCTGTAGCCTTTTTGATTCGGGACTTGCCTCTTTGGCTTATTTTTCCTGTTTCACCTCAAGCTTTTCCAAAGTGTTAGTCCCTGAGTGGGGTGGCCGTGACCTATAAGAATTGGGTTACCTTTAAGGTCTTATGATCTCGAAGTTATAATAATTCGATCTCGTCTATTTTTCAAACGACGATCCCCGAGTGAGGGGGTAGTTGTTCGAACTCTAGTTATGATCGGCCCTTAAGACTTTTTATACAATAGACCGAGAGTATGAAATAAGAAGAAAATTTTTCTAAGGCATGAGATATCGGCAAGGAGTATACTTCTCTTAATAAATGATTATACATGCATACATGTTTGGTGTCAGAGATCAGGTAACCTATATGGGAACGGTTCACTCGACCGTTTGGACCTTACAAAATTTACCTATCGAGACCCCGCTGCCATGAAGTAAATTCCTTGCAACAAAGTTAATATTCGAGGGTAATGCCCCCAGTATTCGAGGTCGATTGAATAGAAGCCTCAGATAATGTTTAATTGTTCTATGTTAGCCCGATAAATGGTTGCCTCACTAAAAACCTTGCCGGAAAAGCCATTTAGGACAAAACAGGTCTAAGGTAAAAAGAGTGCAGCGTGTGCCTTCAGACCTAAAAACTTCGTGTTGAAGAATACATTACCATTCCTGATCGAACACCTGCAATGGTTAGTTTAAAATATAAATAAAAAATGGAACGGACGTACCTTAGCAGTAGTATCATTTTAGGAGTGATATATTCCAATTGCTCGATAATTGTTCGTCGTTCATCGTGCCAAGCTTATAGGATCCTTTTCTGATGATTTCGAGGACCTGATACGGTCCTTCATAGTTCAGACCAATTTTCCTTCATTCGGGTTTCGGGTGTTGAGGGTGACTTTTCTTAACACCAAGTCTCAGGTGTTAAAATGTCGAAGATTGGATCTTCGATTGAAGTACCTTTCAATCCGCTTTTTTTGTGCGGCCAATCGAATGATGGCGGCTTCACGTATTTCGTCCAATATTTCTGGGCTCGTATTCATGGCTTGTGCTTCAACCCACTTAGAAAAATAATCAGTCATAAATAAAATAAATTGATCTTTACCTGGGGCCGATGGGAGAGGGCTGACGATGCCCATCCCCTATTTCATGAACAACCATGGGGATAAGACCGAGTGGAGCTGCTCTCAGGGATGGTGAATCATTGGCGCATACCTTTGACATTTGTCGTACTTTCGAATGAACTCCTTTGCATCATTCTCCATATCGATCCAGTAGTACCCTGCTCTGTAACTTTGTGGACAAATGATTCAGCCTCGGGATGATTTCCACATATGCCTTCGTGAACTTCCCATAGGATGTAGTCGGTATCTACCGGTCCCAAACAGATTTCCAATGATCCATGGAATATTCTTCTAAACAGCGTTCCATCCTCGGACAAGGTGAACAATGATGCCTTTGTACGTAGAGCTCTCGACTCCTTCGGATTTGATGGAAGTTTCTCGTTCTTTAAGTACTCTATGTACTTGTTTCTCCAGTCCCAGGTCAGAATAGTGGAGTTTATTTCAACGTAGCCTTCTTCGATCACCGATCTCATGAGTTGTACTACAGTCCCCGAGTTGAGTTCATCGTCTTAGACCGATGACCCTAAGTTTGCAAGAGCATCAACCTCGCTGTTCTATTCTCTAGGTACATGTTGTAAGGTCCACTCTTTAAATCGAAGTAGAGTTACCTGTAGCTTATCCAAGTATCTCTGCGTTCGGTCTTCTCGGACTTCCAAAGTCCTAATGAGTTTGTTACCATGAGGAGGGAATCACATTTAGCCTCGATGAACTCTGCTCCCAAGCTTTTAGCCAGCTCGAGACCTGCAATCATGGCCTAATACTCGGCCTCATTGTTAGTTAATTTCAACGTCATGACAGATTGTCTAATAATATTACCCGTGGGTGGTTTCAGAACAATACCTAGCCCAAACCCCTTCATTTGAAGCACCGTTCGTGAAGTACGAGGGCTGGCGTGAAGTTGGCCACGAAGTCTGCCAAGATCTGAAACATCATGGACGTTCGGGGTCGATACTCGATACCATACCCACTGATCTCAATGGCCCATTTGGCCAATCGACCCAAAAGCTCGGGTTTGTGCAACATATTGCGGAGAGGATAGGTAGTTAAAACACATATTGGATGACATTGGAAATACATTTTTAATTTTCTAGTGGCACGTATTAAGGCAAGTTCTAATTTTTCTATGTGTGGATATCTGGTTTCGGCCTCACCTAAGGTCTGACTAACATAATAAACAGGGAATTTCGTACCTTGTTCTTCTCGAACTAGGACTCCACTTATCGCTATTGCCAAGACTGACAAGTACAAGTAGAGTTGCTCATATGCTTTTGGGGTGTGAAGCAGTGAGGGGTTCGATAAGTATCATTTTAGTTCCTCCAAGGCCTGTTGGCATTCCGAAGTCCATGCAAAGCTACTCTTCTTCTTAAGCAGTGAGAAGAATCGGTGACTCCTATCCGAAGACCTCGAAATGAATCGCCCTAGGGAGGCTATGAGCCCTGTTAGCCTTTGTACGACCTTGAAATTATCTACGACTGTGATATTCTTGATAGTTTTGATTTTATCGGGGTTGATCTCAATCCCCCAATTATATACCATGAAGCCAAAGAACTTTCCCTATCCGACCCCGAACGCATACTTTTCTGGGTTGAGCTTCATATTATATTTTCTAAGTATATTGAAAGTCTCCTGCAAATGTTTCAAATGGTCCTCTGCTTGCAGGGACTTAACTAACAATTCATCAATATAAACTTCCATTGATTTTTCTATTTGTTCTTCAAACATTCGATTTACTAGGCGTTGATAAGTTGCACCAGCATTTTTTAGTCCGAATGACATTACATTATAACAGTAGGTGCAGTATTTAGTGATAAATGAAGTCTTTTTTTCCTGATCCTCCAGGTTCATCTGTATTTGGTTGTACCCATAGTAGGCATCAAGAAAACTGAGAATCTCCTAGCCAGCCGTGGCATCGATCATACGATCGATATCAGCAAAGGAAAATAATCCTTAGGGCATGCTTTGTTCAAGTAATGCACGTTCTAAGTTTATTTCCCTTCTTAGGGACGACCACCACGTTTTCTAACAACTCGGGATATTTTACTTCCGGAATGGACCCTATTTTGAAAAGTTTGGTTACTTCGTCCTAGATGAATGCATTCTTAACCTCGGACTGGGGCCTTCTTTTTTTTCTTTACAAGATGGAACTTCGGGTCCAGGCTTAATCGATGGGTAGTGATGTGTGGTGGGATCCCTTTCATATCGAGATGGGACCAAGCAAAATAATCCATGTTATCTAAAAGGAATTGAATAAGTTTTTCCCTGAGCTTGGGAGTTAACCGCGTACCCAGGTATACCTTTCGTTTAGGCAGATACTCGATCAGTATGACTTGTTCCAACTCTTCGATCGTTGATCTTGTGGCGTCGGAGTCATAGAGAATTATTAAAGATCGGGGGATCCAATACTAATCATCCTCGTCTATCCACTGCTCCCCCGATTGGGTCGAGACTGGTACCTGTGGTTGCTATTTGGCCTCTTGTTTTCCCTTCGAATCTGATCCATTTGCTGATGAGAGTGCCGAGACTGGTATCACTTCATCGAATGCAAGCATCTCCGTGGTGGAAGGTTGATCTCCATACACCATTTTAAATCCTTCCGGTGTTGGAATCTTCAGAACTTGGAGAAGGGTCGAGGGTACTGCCCTCATATTATGGATCCAAGGTCTTCCGAGCAAGGTGTTGTACCTCATGTCACCATCGATCACATGGAACTTTGTTTCTTGATGGTCCCTGCCACGTTCATTGGCAAGATAATTTCACCCTTGGTGGTTTCACTCGCCATGTTGAAACCATTAAGAACCCAGGCTGCGGGCACAATTTGATCATGTTGGTTGAGCTGCGCTACGACCCTTGATCGGATCATGTTGGTCGAGCAACCTGGATCAATCAAAACATGTTTAACTTGAGTTGTATTCATAAGAATGGACATTACCAGTGGGTCATTTTGGGGTTGTGAGATCCCATCTGCATCCTCGTCATTGAAAGACAAGGTCCCTTCCGGTAAATAATCCCGAGTTCATTTTCCCTCGTGATCGACACCTTGGTGTGCTTGAATACGGGTACTTGTGGAATGTCGACCCCACTAACGATCATGTGAATCACGTGTTATGGTTCTTCCCATTCATTCTTCTTGTTTGCATAAATGTATCTGAAGTGGTTCTTAGCTCGTTCGCTCAAGAATTCTCGAAGATGACCCTCGTTAAACAAAGGGGCTACCTCCTTTGGGCCAGATCGGTCTCTAGGGGTTGGGGCCATCTGGTGTCTTTAATCCATCCAATGGACGATATAATAGCTGAAGCATCAACGTTGAAGTTGTATTCTGATAGTCATGGTGCTTTTGTGGGTTCGACATTTCTATCAAAACCACTCTTACTCAAGAGCCCTCAAAAGCTCTGTCCTCGATCACTTCGAATAGGGTTGCGTCCAGGACCGCTGTTTCTCCAATTTATACCATATGGTTGATACCGATCTCTATTCGATCATGTTTCTTTGTCTATGTCCCTTTGAATTCTGCCGACGAGCCTGTTTGGATAAATGAAACCGGGAGGAGTTCCCAACTGATCATCCTCGACCCTGATTTTTGACTCGTACCAATTGTGCACATCGGCCCAGGTCATAGCTAGATTCGATTAAATTCTGATTTAGCTATCATGAGGCCACCGAACTTCGTATGTTTATCCCACGAGTAAAATCCTAGACGGCACAATCATCTGCGACCGGGTGTAGGTCCATATGTTCCATCTGGAATCGGGATACGAACTATCTGAGCATCTCATTGTCTTTCTATTTCACTTTGAAGAGGTATGACTTCCTAGTCTCGACCTTCATAGCTCCGGTGTGTGCTTTGATGAAGGAATATAGAGCATGCCAAAGGAATTAATGGAGTTGTGCGTAAAATTATGATATCATATCATCGCCCCCTTCAATAAAGTTTCTCCGAAATTCTTCAACAGAACGGACGCAATCTCATCATCCTCTAAATTGTTCCGCTTTATTGCACATGTATAAGAAGTTACATGCTCAATGGGTCGGTGGTTCCATTATACTTGGGAATTTCTGGCATGCGGAATTTCTTTGGGTTGGCTTAGGAGCTGCACTCGGGGAGAATGTCTTTTGCACGAACTTCTTCGAATCCAAACACTTCAGAATTAGTGGTGGCCTAGGATTTTGATCAACTCGGGAGTTATATGTTTCTACTTTTTTGTCATTTGCTTCAATCTTTTTCTCCCCTAATTTATTTCCCCTCGTGAGCTCCTCTAGAATCTTCATAATAGCGGGGTCAGTCCCCTGTTAATTCATGTTTGACCTCTCCGGTACTGGTTCGGCCCTGTAAACAACTTCTAGCGAGGGCTCAGGTTCAGCCCTACTCGGTGCGTGGTTCTAATTTTGGAGTTGCACTATGGAAGCTTTTTGAGCCTGCAACATTTCAAATATTAATTGAAGGCTGAATCCACCACCTTCGCCACCCTGTGTTTCTGACCGGCTGATCGAACATCTCTGCGGACGCTATTTTCGGGATCGACACCCAGATTTGCATTCAGGGCAACATGGGAACTGACGTCAATGGGGTCTACAGCCGGTATTCCCTCAAGGTTAGCCTGAGGTACTTCGATCCCTAGGGTGGCTATGTTATAATTTTCCCATGAAAACCAATTCCATTGTCGGTATGTGTGGCTACTGTTTGAGAGTTTGACATACTGATCCTAAAATCAAAAACACTTACGAGAACAAGCGTAAAGTAGTGTGTGTTATAAGAATTAGTACCAGACAACCACTGTTATCCTTAGCCCCATGGTGGGCGCCAAATTGTTTACCCTTAAAATCGGATAACAATTAAATTTATAAGTGATTTTAAGTATATGTGACTGCACTTGGCACAAATTAAAAAATATGATAATTAAAGTTAGTAATTGATTGTAAAATAAAGCAAACCAGTAGAAAGTGCAACTTGGCCCTCGATCAAGATTGCCCTTGAACCGGCCTAGTGTATAAGTAAGAAATATGAACTGAACTAAAGAACAAGAGAGTTCAAGAGAGAAAAGTGTATTGTATTGCTTTGTTATGCGAGAATTAGATGATTGCAAATGATTAGAACCCTCTTTATATAGTAGAGGAATTCTACTTATCATACAATTT
The DNA here is from genome assembly GCA_005239525.1 of Nicotiana knightiana. Lineage (NCBI taxonomy): Eukaryota > Viridiplantae > Streptophyta > Magnoliopsida > Solanales > Solanaceae > Nicotiana > Nicotiana knightiana. Next base: position 184,939 of record ML409041.1, on the reverse strand, counting down.
TAAATACAGAAGGAAATCTCATGATAGGCTAAATAGTCGTTCTTGATTTGATTCCTGCCGATATTTTCGCCACGACCCGTACCCGGTCACAGATATTTAGGCTTTCCGTTAATAGCTTTATTTTGTCTCGCTCGATGTCTATCCCGTTGGGTCTCGATCTTGGTTGTTCACTATCTCGATTGATACTTCAAATCCCGAGCTTGATATTGCACCTTCATGTCTCGGTTTGACATAATGCGAGGCCGACCCTTGGCCTACCATCCCGGTCTCGATTAGTCAAACAAAATCGGGCGAGCCCAGTTTTGAGCGTATACAATTCTTATTATTCATATCCATTGGAAGGTCTTGTTCTTTTCTATTGGAAGAAAGCTGCAATTATCAATAAGATTTTTATTTCCTTACAGTCTTACGTTCTTGTATTTTTTACTCTTTTTTATTGGGAAAGATAAAGTAGAATTGGTTATTGGAAACCCAAATTATCCTTCAATATGCTTTGAGCACAAAACTATTTTTTGGTTGAACACTTTTCACATGTAGTAAGTCGCATATGATAACTTGGGTAATAAAAAAATAATTAACATCAAATTGAAATGACTTTGTAAATTTTTTTTATTACCAATATGTATACTTTAAAACCTTAATGGCTATTTTGACCAAGAACTTGTAAGGTGTTATTCTTCATGTGGCTTTTATAATATGCATAAATGGTCATATTTACCTCGATACGGTAAATACCCTTGTCGTTACACATTTGATCATTTTCTTCCCAGCCTAACAAACCAAGCCCCACCAATAAAAGTGATATGTGGAGGGCCATAAACACACATAATACACCCAGTTCATTTATCAAACCCAACTCTTACGGCTATATCATCATATATTTTCTTGATACTCCATATAAAATAAAACTAGTCCTTAATACAAGAATAAATTGTATAAATTATTGTGACTCATATAATAAAGTTTTTAGTCAAAAGTATCTCTTATTTTTAAGAGTAAGTCTAACTTATCCTTTAACTATTCCCACGACCATCTTTAATCCTTATGTTTGGTAAAGTGAACACCTTTAGTCCTATTAACAAAATTTGGTTAGAAACTAACGGTGAGTCGGTGACTATCACCATACCACATGCCACTCACGTAAATCTTGTGAAATAACAATAAGTGAAACACCTAAACTCATTACCCTTTTTTCCAATCTCATAGTCACTATTGATGAACCATACACCTCTGAAGAAAAGCTTGGATTAATGGAAAGACAAGAAAAGTTTCAGAAACATTTATGTTGTACATCTATAATCATACAAAGATTATACTTCAACTTATTTCTACACAAACAACCCATTGTCATAGAATCTGGACTAGGTGGCGGTACTTACATCCCTATATGGGTGTATGAATATTTTAAATCAAAGAAAATTTTGAGGAAAGCCAGATTGTACACAAAATCAGAGTCACAATTTGTAATAACCCAGCCGGTCATTGTGAGTATTTGCACTTCGTCTAGCTATTTGAAGTCTTGAGTAGCTTCATATGATGTATTATGACTTGTATGAATTGTTGGTTTTGGTTTTATGGTATATTCGGGATTGATATGGAAGGATGGTTCTCAACTAGGAAGCTTTAAGTTGGAAGAGTTGACCAAGTTTGACTTTTGTGTATCTGACCTCGGATTCGAGTTTTGATGGTTCCATTTGGTTAGGATAATAATTTTGGACTTTGGCGTATGCCCAAATTTGCATTTGGATGTTTCTCGAAGGTTTTGGCGCTAATCGACGAAAGTTGACAATTTGAAGCTTCAGAATGTTCATAAGTTTGATCGGGATTTAATTTTGATGATATCGAGTTTATATTGTTATTCCGGGAATTAGAATAGGTTTGATATGTCATTTAAAACTTGTATGCAAAATTTGGGTTCATTTCAGATTGGTTAGGCTTGAATTGGACGCATGGTTCGAAGTTTGAAGTTTATGAACTTAAGAATTTGATCTTGATCAATAATTCGTGGTTTTGATGATATTATGTGTGATTTTAGGCCTAGAATAGGTCCTTATTTTGTTTTGAGACTTGTTAGTTTGTTCGGTCGGGGTCCTTAGAGGCTTGGGTGAGTTTCAAACAATTTCTAGGCCCTTTTTAGTTCCTGATTTTTCGCTACAGGGGTGTGAATCACTGATAAGTTTTAACTGCTTTTTAACACCTCTTTGCTTTTCTTTCAGTCTAGAAGTATTGAATTGTGTCCCTGACACTAATGAAATTGTGCAAATTTTCAGGAATGCTGGAAGTTTTGTATCTTATGATGACATTCGACTATAAAGGAGTGTTCCGAAGCACAAGGCAATAAAGGGTGCAGAAGCAAAGATGTGTCGTTCGCAGAAAGAATTCTCCCACCGCAGAAGAAAATGCAGACCGCAGAATTCCATGTACGACCATAACCCAAGCTAAAGAGCCTAACACGAGTTTAACAAATGTGCGAGCCGCATTTAAATTGTGCGGCCGCAAAATAGGGTCTGCACTGACAAGTATTTTCCAGTTCAGAATGTATAGAAGAACAAGTCATGACGCCTTAAAGAAGTGTGAACCACACAAGAATTAGGCGGCAGCAGAAGTTGCCTCGCAGCCGCAGTCAATAAATGTGCAGCTGTAGAATCCTCCTTCTGCCAACTAAAGAAATCTGCGGATTGCACATGGAATTGTACAGCCGTAGAACCTCCCGGGAGGCATCTTTGTCATTGATTTTTGGCCCAATATAAATAGGCTAGTTTCAATATTTAGGTTACTTTTTGTAACGACCCGACCGGTCGATTTGCAATATCGGACCATGTTCCCTAAATGAAACTTCCCATAGCGGCTTATTATGACTTATGACTGGTGGGGGTGGGTGGTCCGGGATTCAGAAGTGTTTAGAGCAATATTGGAAGACTTGGTTCCTTCAGGTTGGCCTTTAAGGCCAAGTTTGACTTCGGTCAACATTTTGAGTAAACGACCTCGGAATCGAGTTTCAACGATTCTGGTAGCTTTGTATGATGATTCCGGACCTGGGCGTATGTTCGGAATGGGTTTCTAATGACCCGGGAGCTTTTCGGCGCCCAATATTGAAATAAGAGTTCCTTAAGTTCCTATTGTGGTTTGGGATGTGTTTTTGTGATATCGAGGTCTGAACAGAATTCTGAGACCGGGAATAGTTCCATTATGTCATTTATGACTTGCCTGCAAAATTTGGGGTCATTCCGAGTTGTATAGGTCGGTTTGGCGCGTTGTTAGAGAAGTCAAGAAAACTTAAAGTTCCTAAGTGTGGTTCTAGGGGTTTTGAGGTGTGATTTTGAGTTCTAGCGTTGTTTTGGGTTTTTTGAAGGCTCGAGCGAGTCTGTATTATGATTTGGGACTTGTTGGTATATTTGGACGGAAGCTCAGGTGAGCGCAGGTGCCTCCTGGACACCACACGAGGCCAAAAACACAGCTGAAATAAATGCTGGTGCACCTGTTCTGGTGTGATCCACAGGTGCGGTTGCCCAGTCGCAGGTGCAGAACTGCTCCTGCGGTCCCAGCCTCGCAGGTGCGACCCCAAGCGTGCAATCCATTTCTTACAGATGCGGACAAAACTCCGCATTAGCTTAGCCGCTTGTGCAGTCTCCCCTCCGCGGGTGCGGACCCAGGCTTTCTCGTCCATTTTCGCAGGTGCGGTCCTGGAGCCGCAGGTGTGGAAACACTGTCAGACTGTGTGTTTCTTTAATACGGGATTCTTCATCGTTTTCTTCACTCTTTCCTCCATTAAACACTTCGAGGGCTTGGGAAAAGCACTCCACGACCCAACCCCTAGAAGGTAAGTAAATTTCATCTCAAGACTTCTTAATGCATGAATTCCTAGTTGAATTTAATTACCTAATTAGTGAAAAATCAGGAATTGGGTAGTAACCTAGGGCTATCGATAATTTGAGAATTTACCCTTGACTTAGCTATGAAATCAAGTAAAAATCGTATATTAATGATCCTTAGGCTATGGGTGAGTATTCCCTTCGAGAATTTTTGGAATTCGAGCATGCGGCTCGGGGTTGGATTTTAGAATTTCTTCAAGAATGGTGAATTTACCAAATGAGTAGGAGAATTTCCATACTTTGAGCATAAATTAATGTATTTGTATAAAATTTGGCTAGTTTCGAGTCCTCGGGTATAGAGTTCGAAGTTTCGGGCGCGTTCTTGGTATGGGGAGGAAATTCGACACGAGGTGAGTCTCATTTCTAACCTTGTAAAAGGGAATTGTCCCCATAGGTGATTACAAATGGTGGTTTCGTCCTTATTTGCGGGTGCTGCGCACACACGAAGTGACGAGAGTCCGTGTGTAGCTACTATTATGCCTTGTTGGGTAGTTTAGGACTCACAAGCATGCTTTATGTGTTGTATCTGTGATCTTGTATATGGATTAAGTAGTCTAATACCCTCGAATCTCACATGTGAAGGCCTAAGGGGTTATGCTTGAAGTTGTTATTTCTAATATTCTCACACTGTTAGTATGTTCCCTGCTAAATTATCTGGAAATCTCCTTCTAATCATGAATTTATATGGGAACCCGAGTCGCATGGATGATTCGCGGGCAGGGTAGCCCTAATATTATATTAACCCGAGTCGCAGGTATGATTCACGAGCGGGGGTGGTCTTGTTATTATATTAACCGTGTCGCATGTTCGATTCGCGAGCGGGGAAGATAGATTCATCTATGGTTCGGGTCGTTCGATGCTCGGCAGTGCACATTTACTTTTCACGTCGTAATGACCGTACATTCATAGCCTATTATATGTTTGGTATTTTTGACAAGCCATTTAATGGTAACTGTTGATTCATGAAAATAAAGAACGCTAAATAGCTTGTATGCCATGGAAAAGGGTGGCACGATTGTACTAGAGATTATTATTTGATGCTCAATTCCTTATTATTGTTCATTACTGCTATTACATGTTAACCTGTACTTATTCCACATTGTCTGACCCTAGTAAGTATCACGTCGACGTCTCGTCACTACTTTTTCGAGGTTAGGCGGGATACTCACTGGGTACATATTTGTTTATGTACTCATACTAAGCTTATGTACTTAACTGTACAGGTTTTGAGGCATCTGGTTATCCGACCGGAGCGTGACCCTGGGAGTATATTCTGGACCTTACTCCACGGTGAGCAGCTTCCCTTGGCGACTCTCATTAGCACTATGGAGTTATCTTTTGTTTATTTCTATCTACTTCCTTCAGACAGTATAACAGTTTGTATAATCTTTGTATATTCTACTAGTTCGCCTGTAGACTTGTGACACTAGTTCCTGGCACACACATAGTAGACTCTATATTTTGGGACTGTATATATTGGTTCATGATCCTTGTGGTTGTATTTAATTATGTTGTTTAATTTATCTGCTTTTGCTTAAATGATCTAAGCTTACAATTTGGTAAGTGTGGGTTGATATGTCAAATAAGGATAATCTCACTAGTAAACAATTGTTGGCTTGCCTGACTCTGGTGTTGGGCGCCATCAGGACCTGTGTTGGGATTTTTGGTCGTGGCAACATGGTATAAGAGCACTAGGTTCACGTAGGTCCCACAAGTCAAGGGCAAACCTAATAGCGTCTCGCGGATCGATACATAGACGTCTGTATTTATCTTCGGGAGGCTATAGGGTGTTAGGAAACCTCTTTATATTCATGATCTATCGTGAGGTTGATGGATTACTAAATCTCATTCTTTTATTCTCTCACAGATGGTGAGGACGCGTACATCTCGCAGAGGCCAGGGGAGGGCACCGACCCGAGGTAGGGGACGGGGGTGTCCCAGAGCTATTCCAGTTGCAGCACCAAGGGATCCTACTATAGAGGAGTAGGGGGAGGTGCCTCTAGCGGGTCCTGCTCCAGTGGACTTCATGATGGCTCCAGGCTTCCAGGAGGTCATAGGCAGTACGTTGAGATTTATGGATACTATGTCCCAGGCTAATTTATTTCTAGCGGATCCTACCATATCTCAAGCAGGAGGGGGAGCCTAGACCCCTACTGCCCAGGTTGCAGGCCAGACAGCAGCACATTATCATACCCTGGGTACACTGCCCGCGGGTGGGGTTCAGCCAGTAGCAGCAGCACCTGAGCCTAGACCAGCTGCGGATGGTGATCCGCAGAAGTTATTGGACATATGGTCTCGCTTACATCCTCCAGTTTTTGGGGGTGAGCGAGGCGAGGATACCCAGGATTTCATTGACAGGTGCAGGGACAAACTGCATAACATGAGGATACTAGAGTCCCTTGGAGTGGAATTCGCTACTTTCCAGTTAGAGGGCAGAGCTCGCAGATGGTGGCAGTCCTATATTCTCAGCAGGCCAGCTGATTTTACTCCTATCACTTGGGAGCAGTTCACTCAGATATTTTTAGACAGATATATCCCACCCTCTAAGAGGGAAGAGATGCGGTATCAGTTTGAGCAGCTGGAGCAGGGACAGCTGTCAGTGACAGACTATGAGGCCAGATTTTCAGAGTTGTTTTGCCATGCACTCATGATACTACCTACCGATGCTGAGAGGGTGTGGAGATTTGTAGCCGGGTAGCATCCGGGCATTAGGGCCAGCATGGCCTGAGAGGTGGAGATAGGGACTCCTTATCAGCTAGTAGTAGAGATTGCTCGTAGGATCGAGGGCTATCGGTCGAGGGTCACGGAGCAGGTACAAACGGATAAGAGAGACATATATTCTGGGGATTTCAGAGGTTCCCTAGCTAGAGGCAGAGGTCAGTTTGGTAGGGGTCAGCCCAACAAGCCCCCATATTCAGCAGCACCACCACCACCTCCTCGTGGTGCCCTAGTGAGGCCTTACTTCAGTGCTATGCCATAGGGTTCTCACCGTCCCTCAGTTATCTAGGGTTCTACTTCCGAGCAGCAGGCCATGCCTCCAGTGAGATGTTACGAGTGAGGGGATCTCGGTCATATCAGGAGGACTTTTCCCAGGTTTCGGGGCAAGGCAGTGCACCAGGGTTACTAGTTTATGAGTCCAGCACCAGCAGTCCGGCAACCGAGAGGTGGGGGACAGGTCGGCAGGGGTCGTCCTAGAGGTGGAGGACAGTCGGGGGGAGGTCAGCCATGTTCACTCTGGTGGAGCTCAGTCTTCCAATGCTCTAGCTAGATTCTATGCTATCACGGCCAGATCAAATGGAGTGGCCTCAGACGCCGTGATCACAGGTATTATTACAGTATGTGGTGAAGAGGCATCGATGTTATTTGATCCAGGATCCACTTATTCCTATGTTTCGGTCTTATTTGCTCATTTTCTAGATGTCCCTCGTGAGTCCTTGGGTTCTCCTATTTATATGTCCACTCCCGTGGGTAATTTTGTGGTTGTAAACCGGATTTGTCGGTCCTATGTGATTTCATTTTGTGGGTTCGAGACTCGAGAGGATCTCTTGTTTCTCGACATGGTTGATTTTGAGATTATTTTAGGCATGGATTGGCTATCTCCTTATCATTTCGTGCTAGATTGCCATGCCAAAACAGTTACTTTAGCCATGCCAGAGTCGCCTAGGTTGGAGTGGAAAGGTTCCTCAGTTAGTGCAGCCAGCTGGGTTATTTCATTCCTGAAGGCTCGATATATGGTCGAGAAGGGTTGTCTGGCCTACCTCGCTTATGTGCGGGATGCCACCGCCGAGTCTCCGACGATTGATTTAGTGCTAGTTGTTCGAGAGTTTGCTGATGTATTTCCTTCGGATCTTCCAGGCATGCCTCCGGATTGTGATATTGATTTCTGCATTTATTTAGCTCCAGAAACCCAGCCTATATCTATTTCTTCGTACCGTATGGCTCCGAAATAGTTAAAGGGGTTGAAGGAGCAACTTGAGGAGTTGTTAGCTAAGGGATTCATCAGACTGAGTGTATCTTCGTGGGGTGCTCTAGTTCTATTTGTGAAGAAGAAGGATTGGTCTATGCGGATGTGTATTGATTACCGTTAGTTGAACAATGCCACCATTAAGAACAAGTATCCTTCGCCGCGCATCAATGATTTTTTTGACCAGTTGTAGGGTGCTCGTGTGTTTTCTAAGATTGATTTGAGATCGGGATATCATCAGTTGATGATTTGGGCTTCAGATGTTCCGAAGACCGCTTTTCCTACGAGATATGGCCATTATGAGTTCCTGGTGATGTCCTTTGGCTTGACTAATTGCCCAGCAGCATTCATGGACTTGATATATATGGTGTTCATGCCGTATATTGATTCCTTTGTCATTGTCTTCATTGATGACATTTTGATTTACTCATGTAGCCTGGGGGAGCACGAGCAGTATTTGGGAGTTGTGCTCCAGACTTTGCAAGAACAGAAGCTATATGCTAAGTTCTCCAAGTGTGAGTTCTTGTTGGATTCCGTGGCATTCTTGGGCATGTGGTATCCGGAGAGGGTATCAATGTGGATCCTTAGAAGGTTGAGGTGGTTCAGAGTTGGCCGCGTCCTACTTCAGCTACAGAGATCAGGAGCTTTTGGGGCCTAGCAGGCTATTATCGCCGATTTGTGGAGGGGTTCTCTTCTAATAAAACTCCATTGACTAGATTGACTCAGAAGAATGCCCCGTTTCGATGGTCTGACGAGTGTGAGGTGAGCTTTCAGAAGCTCAAGACAACATTGACCTCAGCACAAGTTCTGGTATTGCCTTATGGTTCGGGGATGTACACAGTGTATTGCGACGCTTCACGCGTTGGTTTGGGATGTGTGTTGATGCAGGAAGGGAGAGTTATTACTTATGCTTCACGCCAACTGAAGGTTCATGAGTAGAATTACCCTGTGCACGTTAGAGTTAGCGGCGATTGTTCATGCTCTTAACATTTAGAGGCACTACTTGTATGGGATATCCTTTGAGGTATATACAGACCACCACTCGGAGTCTGAGGAGGACATGCAGAGCAGATATCAACACTTATTCAGCGCTTCAGGTATGATTCTAGACCCATTCGAGGACGAACGTTTGTTTAAAAGGTGGAGAATGTAACGACCCGACCGGTCGTTTTGCATTATCGAACCCCGTTCCCCTAAATGAAACTTTCCATAGTGGCTTATTATGATTTATGACTTGGGGGGGCGGGTGGTCCGGGATTCAGAAGTGTTTAGAGCAATATTGGAACACTTGGTTCCTTCAGATTGGCCTTTAAGGCCAAGTTTGACTTCGGTCAACTTTTTGGGTAACGACCTCGGAATCGAGTTTCGACAATTTTGGTAGCTTCGTATGATGATTCCGGATCTGGGCGTATGTTCGGAATGGGTTTCTGATGACCCGGGAGCGTTTCGGCGCCCAATTTGAAATAAGAGTTTAAGTTCCTTTTGTGGTTTGGGACGTGCTTCTATGATATCGAGGTCCGAACGGAATTTCGAGACTGGGAATAGTTATGTTTTGTCATTTATGACTTGTCTGCAAAATTTGGTGTCATTCCGAGTTGTATAGGTCGGTTCAGCGTGTTGTTAGCAAAGTCAAGAAAACTTAAAGTTCCTAAGTTTGGTTCTAGGGGTTTAGAGGTGTGATTTTTAGTTTTAGCATTGTTTTGGTGTTCTGAAGGCTCGAGAGAGTCCGTATTATTATTTGGGACTTGATGGTATATTTGGATGGGGGCTCAGGTTGGCACAGGTGCCTCCGGGACACCACACGAGGCCAAAAACCAGCTGAAATAGCTGCTGGTGCACCTGTTCTGGTGTGATCCGCATGTGCGGTTGCCCAGTCGCAGGTGAGGGACCGCTCCGGTGGTCCCAGCCTCACAGGTGCGACCCCCAACGGGCAGTCCATTTCTCGTAGGTGCAGGTCTCCCCTCTGCAGGTGCGGGCCCAAGCTTCCTCGTCAATTTCCACAGGTGCGAGCCTTTGCTCGCAGGTGCGAGACTGTAGGTGCGGAAACACTGTCAGATAGTGTGTTTCTTAAATACGGGATTCTTCATTGTTTTCTTCACTCTTTCCTCCATTAAACACTTTTAGAGCTTGGGAAAAGGACTCCACTATCCAACCCCTAGAAGGTAAGTAAATTTCATCTCAAGACTTGTTAATGCATGAATCCCTAGTTGAATCTAATCACCTAATTAGTGAAAAATCAAGAATTGGGTAGTAACCTAGGGCTTTCGATAATTTGAGAATGTACCGATGAATTAGCTATGAAATCAAGTAAAAATCGTATATTAATGATCCTTAGGCTATGGGTGAGTATTCCCTTGGAGAATTTTTGGAATCCGAGCATGCGGGCCTGGGGTTAGATTTTAGAATTTCTTCAAGAATGGTGAATTTAGTAAATGAGTAGGAGAATTACCATACTTTGATCATAAATTAATGTATTTGTATAACATTTGGCTAGTTTCGAGTCCTCTGGTGTAGAGTTCGGAGTTTCGGGCGCGTTCTTGGTCTGGGGAATAAATTCAACACGAGGTGAGTCTCCTTTCTAACCTTGTAAGAGGGAATTGTCCCCATGGGTGATTATAAATGGTGGTTTTATCCTTATTTGCGGGGGCTGCGCACGCATGAAGTGACGAGAGTCCGTGCGTAGCTACTATTATGCCTTGTTGGGTAGTTTAGGACTCACAAACATGCTTTATGTGTTGTATCTGTGATCTTGTATATGGATTAAGTAGTCTAATATCCTCGAATCTCACATGTGAAGGCCTAAGGGGTTATGCTTGAAGTTGATATTTCCAAACTTGTCACACTGTTAGTATGTTCCCTGCTAAATTATCTGGAAATCTCCTGCTAATCATGAATTTATATAGGAACTCGAGTCGCATGGATAATTCGCGAACGGGGTAGCCCTAATATTATATTAACCCGAGTCACATGTATCATTCGCGAGCGGGGGTGGTGTTTGTATTATATTAACCATGTCGCATATTCGATACGCGAGCGGTGCAGATAAATGCATCTACAGTTTGGGCCTTTCGACGCTCGGCAGTGCACATTTACTTTTCACGTCGTAATGACCGTACATTCATAGCCTGTTATATGTTTGGTATTTGTGAGAAGCCTTGTAATTGTAACTGTTGATTTTATGAAAAGAAAGAAGGTTAAATAGCTTGTATTCCATGGAAAAGGGTGGCATGAGGGTACTAGAGATTGTTATTTGATGCTCAATTCCTTATTACTGTTCATCACTTATATTACTAGTTAGCCTGTACTTATTCCACATTGTCTTACCCAAGTAAGTATCACGTCGACCTCTCGTCACTACTTTTTCAAGGTTAGGTGGGACACTCACTGGGTATGTATCTGTTTATGTACTCATACTACGCTTCTGTACTTAATTGTACAGGTTTTGAGGCTGGTGCATCTTGTTATCCGACTGGAGCGTGACTCAGGGAGTATATTCTGGACCTGACTCTACGGTGAGCTACTTCCCTTGGCGAATCTCAGCAGCACTATGGAGTTATCTTTTGTTTAATTCTGTCTACTTCCTTCAGACAGTAGAACAATTTTTATCATCTTTGTATATTCTACTAGTTCGCCTGTAGACTTGTGACACTAGTTCCTGGTACACACATAGTAGACTCTATGTTTTGGGGCTGTATATATTGGTTCATGATCCTTGTGGCTGTATTTACTTAAGTTGGTTAATTTATCCGCTTTTACTTAAATGATCTAAGCTTAAAATTTGGTAAGTCTGGGTTGATATGTCAAATAAGGATAATCTCACTAGTAAACAACTGTTGGCTTGCCTGACTCCGGTATTGGGCGCCATCACGACCTGTGTTGGGATTTTGGGTCGTGACACGCTTGAACGTTCAAAGCTGCTGTAGCCGTTTCTTTTTACCATTTTAGGACATTTCAGATTATTATAGTGTTTAAACATTAGATTTCATCATTTTTAATCTTTCATTATGAGTTTAACTAGCTATTCTTCTTTATTTTCTTCAATACCCACTATGAGTAGCTAGAGTTTACTAGGGTTGTGACCGCAACCTAGTGTAAAACCTTATGGGTATGTAATTTAATGCTTGTTTACTATTCGCTATTGATTATTAGCCTAGTTCACACTTTAATTTTAGAATTAATGATTTCAAACATTGATTTATGCCTTTTGACTTAGTCTCTACTTGATAAAGAGGGACTTAGTCTAGGATAACTTGGATAACAAGGACTTGGGTTAATCGAGAGCTTGATTAGCCTAATTAAAGGGTTCAAACTAGTAAGTACCCGACTTGAGCTCATATCAAATATTTTGTTTGATACCCATTTAGACTTGAGAAATCCAAATTGGGTAAATCACTCGTTGATCGAGAGGTATTGAGTTGGTAATGTAGAGTTGAGAGCTATAATACACCCCCAATCAACAAAACAAACATTAGCGTGTTTATCCCATTAGGCAAACACCTAGGTTATGGTCACATCCCTAGGCTTTTAAACTATATGAAAAAGCACCAAAAACATTCATCTCTTGTCTATTTTCCTTAGCTCGCATTCATTAGAGTAAGAGTGGAAGTAGAAATCAAAACTCTATTGTGGAAGTGCAAGTTTAGTTAGTCCATTCACTCTCATCACATGTATATTCCTAACACCCCTTATCACTCCATGTGGATTCGACCCGACTCAGAGATGGGTAATTTATATTGCATACGACCATATCATTTAGTATCGAGGTGTGTTGTGGATGCCATTAATCACGATCCCAGACCTTTGGGTCGAGTTCGTAAAGAGAAAATTGCTATTTGGGCCTTGTGAATCGCGATCGCAGAAACCTTTCTCGCGATCGCGTAAAAGAATTTCTACTATCACATGACTGATTTTGTACGCTTATATCTTGCAATCTATAAGGAATTTGGAGATAATCCAAAAATAAAAGTTGTAGTACATTGTGTCTAGTTTTAGGAAATCAAACATTTTCTCATTTGGAGTTTTGTACAAAAAGTTACAGCCATTATACAAGAGGCTTTATGGAAGAGTTACGGAAGCTTGTTGGAGTTTGTTCACCGTGATCGAGGGGACATGACCTTGATCGCAAAGGGTAAAAACTATGCTCGAATCTTTTTAAAATCGCGATTGCAAGATTGGCGATCGCGAACGCGAAAAATGACCCCTGAATGTGCATTAAAACATTAAATTATGGGATTTGAGTTTATTTTCTTCACTAATTGAGTTGGGAGATCAGATTTGGGCGATTCTGGAGGCGATTTCACTACATGGATTGGTGAAAGTATTTTCTACTTGGTTTTGATTAAAATATGTGATTCAATCTTCGATTTTTGTATTTGCTTGATAATTTCCAAAGAAATTGGGGGTCTTTGTCTAAACTTTCCTAAAGTGAATTTTTGAGTTTTGAACATCGATTCAAAGTCAAATTTGAGTGAAATTAGTATGGTTGGACTCATATTTGAATGAGTTATCGGAATTTGTGTGTGTTGTCGAATTTTGAAGTGCAGGCATGGGTTTGACTCTTTTGGCTGACTTTGAGTAATTGATTAAAGATTCAATTTTTATCGTTTGGGTTTGTCTCCTATGTCATTATTTAATGTTTTTGAGTTGTTTCTGGCTAGTTTCGAGTCGTTCGGAGGTTGATACATGCTGGATGGCATTTATAGGGTGTTTTTTGGATTTCTCGGTATTTGTTTTGACTTGTTGAAGCAAGTATCTTATCTAAACTTGGTTGAGGCACTAGTTTCTTGAGTTATTTGTTATAGCTATCTTCTATGGTGCACACATGTGTGGAGATTGAGCCCATGTGCAAGCACCGGGGTATTTATCCATGCTCGGGGTAGTGCTTAGGCTACGATATGCCTTGAATTGACTTTTAAGCTTAAATCTATGATGTTTCTCATATTGGTAGCCCTGTTGTGAACTATTTGATCCATGTTCGAGGATGCATAGAGGTTAACCTTCTGATTTAGCATGACAACTGCTATTTTGTGATGTATTCACCTATTTTGAGCGATGATATCATACTTGCACATGCATACACCTTAGCATGTCACTTATACAAGTCCAGAATTTTGGAATTTGATGTTATTTGATCATGTACATGTGTTCTCGCATATCTGCTTTATGTGTAATATGGTTTGGACTTGTAGCCTATGACCACGCCGAGCGGAATATGATATTGTGCATGTGGCCATGTCAGGTGGATTGTGATATTGAGCTTGTGAAAACGCTGGGCGGATTATGATTATTAGCACGTAAGTTGTCAGTGCGGTTGTTATACTATTAGCACGTGAGTTGTCCGTGCGGATCCAGATATTGTTATTATAGGACATGTGTTGTCCGTGCAGCACGTAAGTTGTTCCTGTAGTTGATATTATTAGTATTTGAGTTGTCCGTGCAGCATGTGAGTTGTCCAAGAAGCGTGTGGATACGGATCCATCCCCCTAGGGTCACCCTCTCATGTTTCTATCTTGACGGGGTACACGCGAATTATGAGAAATTGACGGGTTTCTGGTTGATGTGAGCTCTGGGAGAGCTGGTTATTGGATTGGTTCGGCTACTGAGATTATGATATGTGTCTGAGAGCTGGGATGTGATTTCATTTTGGATCGGGCTGCGCGCCACATCAGATCGATATTTAGTTATTGCATTTAACCTTTACTTGAAATTTTCCTTGGCTATTTATCTGATTATTTGCATATGTTTCTTACATGTTGAATTGTTGACTGAGTAGAACACGTTAAGAAAATTGTTAGCACCAAGGTAGTTATATTTGTGAATACATGATTGATCATATTTCTATTCTATACTTGTTGAAATTATGAATTGCACAAGTGAGGACGAGTATCATTTATAATTATCGCTTATATTACCTCGCCGAGGTTAGCTACGATACTTATTGAGTAAATATGGTTGATGGTAGTCATACTACACTTCTGCACCTTGCGTGCAGATTTCAGAGCTAAGTTGATTATGGAGAGAGCCAACATTGAAGATGTACCTGATTTTTGAATATAGCTACCACTTTTCCTTGGTAATTAGATTTGAGTTCTGTTTGTGTATATTTCAAATAGATGTTGTAAATAATTTCATACCATCTTTATAAATCTAAAGTCTTAATGTCTCATAACTTGTACTACTAATCCTTGGGAGTTTATATAAAGTTCAGTTTTTTATTCATTTACTATTATTATTTTCAGTTGAGCTGTATTGAATGTTATTTGGCTTACCTAGTGGGTTGGGTTAGGTGCCATCACGACTGGATAGATTTTGGGTCGTGACAAGTTGGTATCAAAGCACTAGGTTCACAAGTTTTACGAGTCATGAGCAAGTGTCTAGTAGAGTCTTGTGGATTGTGATGATGACGCCCATATCTATATTCAAGAGGCTACATGACATCTAGGATAAACTTCCTATCTTTCTTTCCTTATCGTGCGGTATTGATTCATCATGAAGTGTATCTCTTTGAATTCCTTCCGCTCATTCGTATGTTAAGTTGAGCATTCGGTATTGTTTGTGCATTGATGACTTATGATTCCACGGATGAGGTGCGACATGTGCTTTCGGTGTTGTGGTGATGGGGCATTCTGGAGGACTTGAGTCCAGGTTTGGACCTTAACTAAGACTCGGTAATTTCAGTTGTGTAAGCATGTGCTTTTGGGCTTATTTGTTGGGTAGTGCCCCTATGAGTGGGATTTATGGCTCGGTGAGTAGTGGGATAGCTATATGATGTGGCTGCGGGATATGTCCAAATGACTTGGATGTGACGAGAAAAGTTTGTTTGGGATGTGAACATGACTATTAGGTGCTTGATTTCTAACTTTATGTGTTGTATGGTCTTGAGTTATGAGTGTGTTAGGGGTCTTTAATGTTGTGCATTGTGGAGCGAAGTAGATTTTTATGTTTGATGACGTGTTCAGACTCGGGATTTAGCGATGGTGTGGTGGTTGTGACCAGGATGAGGTCATTGACGATGCTAGTTGGGCAGGTGGGCTATCACTTACGGGGTAGTCTACGGATGTGTGATTCTTATAATGTTTGTGGAGAGTTTCTTTCTACTAATGTGTTATATGTATTGCAATTTGAGTTTGGATCGCTTGAGGAAGTTGGCTTAACTGTCACGAGGGTGAATGTGAGTTTAGCATATGATTTGAGGTATGTTATGATTAATACTACATAAGTTCATGAAGGATTTGGCTGAATTACGGCGTGAGATCATGGAAGTCATGATGTAAAGGTATTTTTGGTTATCAGATGTTGTGTTCTATGGATTTGAACAAAGTGGGGGAGTCTTTTATCGACAATCAGATTGCATAGTTATTTGTTGTATTGGTTTCAGTCTGAGGCATTATTGCCGATCAGTTATGACTTGAAGAGGTTGGTTTTGAGGATTTACTTGAGCAAGAAAATATTTGGATGCATGATGTATTATTACCCTTTGCAGATATATGGATATCTTGGGATGATTAGGGTGTGGTATTCAAGATGGAGGTAGTGTTCATGGATAGGGATATCACTCAGTTTCTTAGAGGTTTGGGTTACTTCTTAAGGTATTTGTGTGCTAATGGAGCACAAGTTGTTTGGTCCATTTTGTTGGTCATTAGATATTTGGGTAGAAAGGATGACTCCCGAGAAGGTTCAAATGGATTCAAGATTCATATGTGGTATTTGAGGAATTTTCGGACTTGTAAATGGCTAAGATACGAAATTCGCATTGGACAGTGTTGGGACTCGGGTGTCTATGTATCATTATTGGATTCTACATTTAAGTATCAGGAAGGTTGAGAAAATGGCTTTAAATTAACATAAAATATTTTTAATGTGGGTATCTCGATTGTGGTATTTGGGTGCCTAAGAGGGCATACAACGATTCATGGGCTTTAGGACGATGTGCTTTCATGTTAGGATCTATAGTGGTGACTTTTGGGGAAGGATCATAGTGTACTGACAAGGAGAAGTGTAACTTGAAGGAAATTCGAAAGGAACTCAAAGAAATAGGTCAGTTTGCTAGTAGGTTAAATCATCATGGTAATAGAAGTGCTCAGTTCTTTTGGTTCTTATGATGTGGTGAGGCTTTATAGGTATTTTGTGGCAATACTCTAGGGCCGGGCGATCTGTGTGACTTTGGGGGTGGGTGATTCAGATGGCCCGCTTGTGTGCAAATGGTTTTCGAATAATTCTCGATGATTTCTACCACGGCTTGGGGCGGATGCTTTCATCAGGAATTGGGAGTGTGTTACGTGTTGTGATTTTCTCGCGAATGGGGTCTAAAGGTAGGTATATTGCTGATGGAGTATGTATCCTGTTGGTGCTTCAGAGTTGTTACTGATATTCTCGTGCTTCTCATATGATGGCATGACAGATGTGGTGCGACGTGTGGGATTGAGATTTACATGTACAAGGTTGTGGTTCAAAACGTCTTCAATGGGTTTGTCAATTTTCATGCCATGGTATCATCAAACTTCGACTGCCATCTCAATTTAATCCATGTTGTCGCTTCGAGCAAATCAAATTTGTAGGCTTCCTTAGATACTTCAATTTTCTTCTTGATTCTCCGCTTAATGAAGCTTTTCTTCACCGGGAGAGGGTTCCGACCGGTGGTTTATGTTATTGGTTGTCTTTATTTTTTGTCATGCCAGATGCTCATGGAATTAGTTTTTACAACAGTTAACCAAATTTTGTGACTAGGACTAAATGTGATCTCATTTAGCAAACTTAAGGATTAAAGATGCTAAGAGAAATAATTAAAAGGATAAATGTAGACCTACTCTTAAAGATAAGGGTCAGTTTTGGCTAAAAACTATTATAAAATATATACTATATAAAGTATCAAAAGAAATAAATTATTATAAAATAATAAAAGAAGAAGAGTCTTGCAGAGAAATGTAATGAGCCGACCGGTCATTTTGGGCTCTAGCGCGTCGTTTAGCGGTTTGAGGCTGTGAGCAACTTCGTTTCAGGTATTATGACCCGTAGGCGTGGTCGGAGTTGAATTTCGGAAACTTTAGAGTTGATTTGGAAAGAAAATTCTCATTTCAGAAGCCTTAAGTTGGAAGAATCAACTAAGATTGGAATTTTGAGTAAACGACCTCCGAATCAGGATTTGAAGGTTCTAGGAGGTTCATATGATGATTTTGGACTTGGGCGTATGTCCGAATCGGGTTTTGGATAACCCAGGAGCGTTTCGATGCATATTATGGAAGTCAGCATTTCAGAGTTATTGATGTCCGTTTGGGATTCCGAGTTTGGGAAAACCTTCGTATGGTGATTCTGGAGTGGGGAGAGCGATCGGAAGTGAATTTGGATGTCCGTAGGTCATGTGAAGTCATTTTACTAAAGATAGAAATTTGAAGGTTTTTGAGAAATCCGACCGAAAGTGGAAGTTTTTGATATCGAGGTCAGAATGTGATTCCGGAAGTTGGAGCAGGACCGTAATGTTGAATATGACTTGTGCGCAAAATTTGGGGTCAATCGGGCGTGATTTGATAGGGTTTGGCATCAGATGTAGAAGTTGGAAAATTCTAAGTTCATACAGTTGGGATTTTAGTGCGATTCGTGGTTTCGATGTTGTTTGATGTGGTTTGAGGCCTCGAGCAAGTTCACATTATGTTTTGGAACAGGTTGGTATGATTGGACGGGGTCCCGAGGGCCTCGCATGGATTCCGGGTGGTTAACAGATCAATATTTGAAGTTGAAGAAGGCTGGAATTGCTATCATCTGGTTTGATCCGCACCTACGAGGAATTTGGCCGCAGGTGAGGCTTTGGCGCCGCAGGTGCGAGAGTGGGCAGGCTTTGCTGGGATCGCAGGTGCGATGGAATTTCCGCACCTGCGAAGCCGCAGGTGCGGACAGTGGGGCGCAGGTGCGATTTTGGGCTGGAGTTGAGGCAGCCACAGGTGCGGAAGACTGGTCTCACCTGCGGGATCGCAGGTGCAGAGGTAGGACCGTAGGTGCAGAATCGAGGTTGGGTAGAATGTTTTTAAAACGTGAATTGTTGGCCATTTCTTCATTTTTCTCTTGGTTTGGGCGATCTTGGGAGGCTTCAAAGAGAGGATTCATTCATGCCATGTCAAGGTAAGTAACTCCTTCATGCTTCTAAGTTAAATACAAGATTATATGCATGGATTAAGCATGGAAATTGGTAGGAATTGTGAAAATATTGAAGAAACCTAGAAAATGGAAATTTGTTTTTTTAGCCACGAATTGAGCATGAATATTTGAGTAAATTGTATATTTGAGTTAGTAAGTCTATGAGTAGAATATATCTTTGAGAAATTTCGGATTTCGGGCATGTGGGCCCGAGGGCATTTTGGTCATTTCACTGAGCGGGGTTGGGAAAGTATATAATTTTAATTTGTTGTGAGTATTAGGATGAATTTCCATTGCTTTGTCATTATGTGGTAGTGTCGGGGCATTGTGCGTCCGTTTGGAGTCATCGAAAGGGTTTCGAGGCCGGTTATGGAATCTCGGAGCGAGTAGAGCTTCCTGTTGAGAAAGACGGATTGATAGCAGAGCTTCAAGTATGGGCAAAGGATTATGAAGATCTGGAAGAGGTTGCTGTTGTCGATGTGAGCTGTGCGTACATGAATTCTCGCCTTGACACATTGATGGAAATGAGTCAAGAGGATTTTGATCTTAGTGCTGAAATATCTAAAACTAAGGAAGCCATGGAGAAGGCTAAACAAGATCATAACCTCTCTTCACTTGATGGTGAGATTCCAGCCGCTCATGCCTATTCATCCCTAGTTTCTCCTGCTCCTTCTGCCAGTGAAGTCAGCCCCTCTCTTGAAAAGATTTAGTTGGTTCATCCCCCTTTTTTTTTCTTTGTATCAATTGGTGGTTACCCCTAGTCCCATCGTGGGTGAATTTGGATTTCTTTAAAGTCCCCAAATGATAATTTAGGGGCACCACAATGTATATAAAAATTTTATACGGCTAAGTATAAGTTAATACTTAGTTTTAGCCGTTTTAATATATTAATGTTAGTTCGACTTTTGTTGAGTTTCTGTTTCACTCTTTAAGTCTTTTACATGCTTCATGTTTCGAGGTTTTAGTTTTACCTTCGAGTTTTGCATGTGGAATGCTTTAGACTACTCGTCCTTTTTTTTAATAGGCACGGTGTCATATTAAATGTGTGCCTTTTTGTAATAGGCATAGTTTGTGGAAGAGGGCCCTTTATGACATGAAGAAGACGTCTCAACTTCATGATAATGAAATAGAGTGATAGGAATTTTACACATGTTTAAGAATGTTTCCAAGGAAATTTTTGTTGGAACTTCCATGACATTTTACACGTGTTTGGTTATCATCTAAAGCTCACGTTTGCAAATGTTTTTATTTAACAGATTTGATGTACTCTTGTATTTCGTAACTGTTTTTCATGCGTAACAGTTTTGCGATATTAATACAAGGAAACAACTATTTTTTACTAGTAACCAGTTTTATAAAGATTGGGGCTTTTACCCGCAACTGTTTTTGGAAACAATTTTCTAATAAGTACGAAGGAAATGTTTTCTTATTCGTAACTGTTTTTATTTGATAATAGTTTCTTGAACAAATACAAGGATTTAGATCTTTCATCCATAACTGTTTTATTTGAGAACAGTTTTTTGAATGAGTACATTGACGATGATCTTTTACCCCTAACTGTTTTTGTTACAACAACTTTGAATAAATATAAATATGTACATTTCTTTCTCGTGACTAATATTTTGCATTTCAACCTAAACATGTTCGAAGGTTATTTTGTTTTTTACATTAGGCTTTGTATTTGGATGGCTCTATTGATTTCTTTCGATTATGCTCGTGTCGCTTGTCTTGTTGGGTAGATGAGTCTTCATGCTCAAGCTTTTGACTTTCTAATAGTCTTCTTTTCTTCGTCTTAGCCTTTCATATAGTATAGTCCCCCAAGTGTTTGAGCTTTGATGAATGAAATCTCGAGCACTTGATTATTTCTTCCTTGTGGTCCTTTTCCTAAAAAGGAAAAACATTCCGGACTCGAAGGTACATAGTTTTTTAGATGATGACTGCTTAACCCTTTTAAAACGTCCATCAGAAAGTGTAATCCTAGACTGGGAATTGTGTTATTTCCTCGCGCCTTTGCAGGTCTAATACCATCATCTGGTGGTGGGTTAGCTTTATGCCTATTATCTAAAANATAGCTTCCAACTCATAGGCGTCTTTCCCAGCTATGCCTCGGATTTTGTAAGGTCCTTCCCAGTATGGATTTAGCTTTCCTGCACCTACTTCTTTCGTTGATTGAAAGACTTTTTTGAGGACGAAGTCCTCAATCTTGAAGTACCTGAGATGAGCTTTATGGTTGTAATAACACTCTATGATTTGTTTTTGAGCTGCCATCCGTATCAATGCTGGTTCTCTCCTGTTTCGAGCAGGTCCAGGTTGGTCCTCAATTCGTCGTCGTTTTCTCCCTTCGTGGTTGTTGAAAACCTTATGCTCGGTTCACCAATCTCCACTGGTATTAAGGCTTCTGAGCCATAAACAAGTGCGAACGGAGTTTCTCCCGTGACTATTTTTGAAGTTGTTCTGTATGCCCATAGTACCGCTGGTAACTTATCAGGCAAGTTTCCTTTGGCTTTAATTTGCCGCTTCTTTAGATTGTTGATGATGAACTTATTCGTTGATTCAGCTTGACCATTAGCCACGGGGTGGTACGGCGTTGAAGTGATCCGCTTGATTTGCCAACTTTCAAAAAATTATGTGATTTGCGAGCCTATGAATTGTGGGCCATTATCACACACGATTTCTTTTGGTATTCCAAAGCAGCATATTATGTTTCTCCATAAGATGCTTTTAACTTCCTTTTCTCGCACTTGTTTGAACTCTTCTGCCTCTACCCATTTTGTAAAATAGTCGGTTAGCACGAGTAAAAATCGTACATGTCCTTTAGCTGTGGGAAGAGGTCCCACTATGTTCATACCCCATTTCATGAAAGGCCATGGGGATATTATTGGATGCAATAATTCTGCTGGTCGATGCATGTTATTGACAAACCTTTGGAATCTATCACACTTGGATACGAAGTTCTAGGCTTCTTCTTCCATCTTAGGACAATAATACCCAGCTCTAATTAGTGTTTTCACTAAGGATCTCGCCCTTGCGTGATTTCCACAGTGTCCTTCATGAACTTCTTTCATCACAAATTCCATTTGGTTAGCTCCGAGGTATTTAGCTAGGGGTACTCCAAACATATTGCGATAAATCGAGTTGCGAATAAGGCAGTACTGTGCAGCATTACGGCGAAGTGCTTGAGCTGCTTTCCTATTTTCAGGTACGGTGTCAATCTACAAAAAATTAAGAATTTCGTTTCTCCAGTCCCAGGTTAAGTTGTTGAAAGTTACCTCATTCCTGTCCTGGTCTATTATTGAATGAATTAGTTGAACGACAATTGCATTGTCTTTGTTCGTTACTCTCGTGACTGCTGCGAGGTTAGCTAATGACTCTGCTTTTGCATTTTCCTCTCTAGGTATTTACACTACCTTCCATGTTTTGAATTGTTTCACGAGCTCTCCTGCTTTTTCAAGATACCGTTACATTCTAGTCTCTCGAGCAATGTAAGTCCCCTGTATATGATTTACTACCAGTTGGGAGTCGCTGTTGATCACAATTTGCTCGATCGAGAGCTCTCGTGCGAGTTCAAGCCCTGCAATAACAGCTTCGTACTCTGCTTCATTGTTAGTTATAGGATAACACTTGATAGCTTGCCGTGTCTTTTCACCCATAGGTGATATTAAGACTATGCCTAAGCCGGCACCTTTTATATTTGAAGAAAAATCGGTGAACAAGATCCATAAGCGCGGATTAGCACCGTTAAAGAGTTGTAACTCTTTTTATACTTCATGTATAATGCCATTACGAAAGTCAGCAACAAAATCAGCTTGTATTTGAGACTTAATCGCAGTCCTAGGCTGATAGATTATTTCATGTTCACTTAATTCTATGGCCCACTTGGCTAATCTTCCTGACAATTCCTGTTTATGCAAAATATTTCTTAAAGGATATGAGGTCACAACTGTGATTGGGTGGCATTGAAAATATAGTCGTAATATTCGAGATGCCATTATTAAAGCTAAGGCTAACTTTTCCAGATGTGGATATCTAGTATCAGCATCGAGCAAAGGTTTACTTACATAATAGATAGGTGATTGTTTATCTTTTTCTTCTCTTACCAATACTGCACTTACAGCAATTTCTGAGACAGCCAGGTAGATGTACAATCTCTCCCCTTCTTTTGGCTTTGAAAGCAGTGGTGGCTTCGATAGATAAAACATCAGACTCTTGAGGGCTTACTGACATTCTTCATTCCGTTCGAACTGATTCTGCTTTTTAAGAACTAAGAAGAATTAAAAAAAAATTCGGAAGATTTAGAAATAAACCTACCCAAAGATGTTATTCTCCCTGTTAGTCTTTGAACTTCCTTTTTATTGGTTAAAATATCAGGTATTTCCTCTATATCTTTAATTTGAGCGGGATTTACCTCTATTCCTCTGTTCGATACAAGGAAACCCAAACTTTACCTGATTGCACTCCAAAATCGCATTTTTCTCGATTTAACTTCATAGTATACCTGCGTAAAATATCAAAAGCAGTAGAGAGATGCTGGAAATGGTCTTGTGCTTGTGTTGATTTTACCAACATATCATCAATATATACTTCCATCGTCTTTCCAAGATGTTGTTGGAACATTTTAGTCACTAACCTTTGATAGGTGGCTCCAGCGTTTTTCAAGCCAAAAGGCATAACTTTATAAAAGTAAGTCCCCATGTTTGTAATGATGGAAGTTTTTTCCTCATCTGAGGGATTCATTTTAATCTGATTATAAACAGAATATGCATCTAAGAAGCTCAATAATTCATGACCTTCTTTGGAATCAATCATTTGATCTATATGCGACAATGGGAATGAATATTTTGGGCATGCTTTATTTAAGTCAGTAAACTCTACACATACTTTCCACTTACCATTCTTTTTAGGTACTACCACGGTGTTTGATAACCAGTTAGGGTACGCTACCTCTCGTATCGAACTAATCTTCAATAGTTTATGTACCTCTTCATCGATCACTTGGTTCTTGACTGGTCCTTGCTTTCTTTTCTTCTGCTTAACAGGTATGAAGGATAGATCTTCATTTAGTTTATGAGTCATCACTTCTGGTGGGATGCCTGTCATATCTAAGTGGGACCAGGAAAAGTAATCTGCGTTAGCTTTTAAATAATCAATTAACTTACCTCTTCGAGCGGGGCCTAGCCTCGTGCCTATATACACTTTTTGCTCAGGCTTTTGTTTAGATAATGGAGTAGCTTTGAGCTCCTCCATAGTTGTTTTGATGTGCTCATATTCCTCCAGTTCATGAATAACGTCCGGTCTAGAATCTGCATCTGTGTGGTATAGTACACCTTCCGTGGTATATCGATCTTTTCTGGATCTAGACGAGGATGAGACTACGTCTTTTCCTTGTGATCTATAGTTCGACCTAGTGTTTTCGAACCTGGGGCAAATATCGCGTCCTGAGGGTCCTAAGTAAGGATCATACCTGGTTTTACCTAATCTTCTATCTGAGTTTAGTATTGTACCTGTTATATACATCGTTCCATGTTGTAGCGGGGAATTCTCTTAGACTTTCCTTAAGTCATCTCGTGGCCTCTGAGCTTTTATCGTTTAGGTTGCTTGCAAATGCCATTGTTGCCCAATTATTAAGCACCCTGGGTAACTGCATTCTTTCTCGTTCAAACCTTTCTACAAACTCACAGAGTAGTTCTGTGTATCCTTGTTTTATTTTGAATATGTCTTCCATTCTATTCTCAACTTTTTGTGCACCACAGTGTGCTTTTGTAAACGAATCTGCAAGCTCAGCAAAAGAGTCAATAGAATTTTCAGGGAGAAGAGAATACCAGGTTAGGGCCCCTTTGGTAAGTGTTTCCCCAAATTTTTTGAGGAGGACTGATTCAATCTCTTGTTTTGATAAGCCGTTGCCTTTTAACCAAGTAGTGAAAGCGGTCACATGGCCACATGGTCACATGGTCACGTGGGTCAGTTGTTCCATCATATTTGGGAACGTCAGGCATTTTAATCTTCTTGGGCATAGGCAAGGGTGCCGCACTTGGCTTCCAAAGTTGTTGAGAATACCTATCAACATCAATGCGTTTGATGATAGGTGGTACACCAGGAATTTGTTCGATGCGATCGTTCTGATCCTTCATCTATTTCTTCATGGTTAGCAGTAAATTTTGTAATTCTGAGTTATTAGATATACCTAGTCTCGTTTGGAGAGATTCATTAGGAGTATCTCCTCTTCCTGAGTTTTCCAACCCAGATTGAGGATTTTCCATGGTGATGGTGTTATTAGGGAGTGGCATCGGCGGTGTAGGTAATACTGCCGGTAATCCTCTCGCAAATTCTTGCAAAGCTTGGCTCACGTACTCTACAATCATTTGTTTTACACGATCTTGTTCCACAGTTTGATCATTATCACCATTGTTTTTATTGGATCTTTCTGGGGATTGTTCCCTTGAACCACGTGGGGTTCCTGAAGGCGATGGAACTGGGGTTCCACTCCTTTACGAATTTTGTCATTGGAGTTTGATATAGTTCAGAGGATATCACTTGAAAAGAACACAAAGATTATCAGATTCCCGGTAATGGAACCAATTTGTTTAACCAAAGAATTAGACCCTTTGACTAAAGCTTATTTTTAAGATGAACACGGGTTACTGATAATCAAGGAAATGGAGAAAAATAAATAACAGACAATATTGCAGAAATAGAAAAGCGAAGTCATTTATTTTCCAGAATCAGATGCCTTTACAAGCTGTATTCCCATCCCTTATATAGGATTCCTATAACGTATGACTCTTGCTATGGTTCCTCACTAATGACTAATTATGACATTAATGAGGCGTTACAAAGGATAACGATAATTGGGGTACGGTTACATAACGTTCGAGTAATCAATTGTGGGTCTTTGAATCTGCTCGTAGCTTTGTCTAGATTCATTCTGACCGTGCCTCATTTATGTTTTGACCAGGTTGAGTTTCCCGTGGCTGATAAGCTCGAGGGTTTACTGAATTGTGCCTCTTTGTTCCGTACCTCTTCAAAGAATCATATCCAGCTGTTGCATTTTCCTGTGTCCACGTGACTGGCTGAGTTGTTAAAAGCTGGCTTACGTGTGAAACTCTTTTTTACCAATACACCTGTAATCCTTCCTGTAATATTAAACGACTAATATAATCGAAATCGTAATTTAATATCTAAAAGAAGACTAGAGTCCATTTTCCTAATCATCTAGAAAGAGATATTGATTCCTCTGTGGATAATTGTGTACCTGGTAGGGTTGTATTATGGAATATCATTAAACTTGACAAAGGAGTTTCAAAACAAAGATTTAAAATCTATAGTTCATGTTCCTTTAAGAAGGATTTCTACCACTTTCTTGAGGAAAACTGTTTCTTGATAAAATAAGGATTTATTATATGGATATGTGTATATATGAGCACCTGAGTCGCACGTATGATTCGCGAGCAGGCTAGCCTTATTATTTGTATGTATAATCGCGTCGCATGATCGATTCGCGAGCGGGGCAGATAGATGCATCTATGGTTCGAGCCATTCGACCCTTCGGCAGTGCACAAGTTATTATTGTTGGTCCGCACCGTTCGACCCTCGGCATTGCTTGCACATGATATTTACTGCGTAGTTCCTATGATTTTTCATTCCCGCCGATTTATTGTTATTTGATTAAATCACCCATGTTGATTAATTGTTATTAACATGACGAAGTTATAAAGTGTTAAACGTGAACGGAGTTGAAAATAATTATTCCTGATTTTAATAAATCGGCTATGATAATCATGCTTAGTGTCACACTTAAATATTCTAAATTGACCTTTAGTAGGTGTCTAATTTGACCTCTCGTCACTACCTCTCTGAGGTTAGGCGTGCGAATTACTGAGTACACGTTGTTTATGTACTTATGCTACACTTGTTGTGCATTTTATTGCACATGTACTTTCATAGCAATGTGGAGGATTCGGAGACTTAGGCGAGCTGCATCATCCGGAGGCGATCCGCAGCTGACAGAGTCTCCCTCGTACTGCATTTATTTTCATTTTAAATTTCCTTGTCCAATTTGTATTTCGGACAGGTTTTGTAATGATTTTATAAATCCTTAGAAATTGCTCATGTACTTGTGGCACCGGGTTCTAGGAAGTGTTGGGATTTATTTGTTAAAGTTTAAATATTTAAACCACTGTTTTACTTAACAGAATTTTATTTAGTTAATATGAAATAAAGTGAAAGGAAATATTTTTCATAAATGTTCAAACCGGAAATTTATTTCAATTAATTAATGATTTGGCTTGCCTAACATTGATGTCCGGCGCCATCACGACCTTATGGATTTTGGGTCTTGACAAGAAAAGTAGATAGAGAGAATTCTTATTGATTTGGGATGAATTACAATAAAATAGAACAACTCTATTTTATAGGGAAAAAGCGACTTAGCTACAAAGTAATAAACTATAAAATCTCTATAAATGATAAACATTAATCATAAATAAAATATTATTAATTACTCTCCCCTTTGAATGTCTATTCAACATGTAATATTACTCATTAAAATCTTAACTAAAATAAAATCCAGTAAAAAAACTCTAGTGATGGAAAAAGAGTACACATATCTAACAATATGCCTTTTGGTTTCCTCGTTAAAAACCTTGCAAGGACAACCCATTGGGACAAAACCTTGTAAGGTAAAATGAGTACAATGCGTATTAACTCTTGCTGATGAAATAATCAATTCATATCTTTAAGCCTTCTGATTCCAATTTTGTGCACCATTTTCAAAATATCGTTGGTGGAGATTTGATAAACAAATCATTGATATTAAGTTGAATGAATATGTTGTACCTTAAGATCATCATTTTTGATATATATATATATATATATATATATGTAATGTCTTCATATAATTTCGTGAAATGACCTTTTCAATATCTTCATAGAGGTAAAAATTCTCGCACATTATCATGCTTATAATTATAACAAGATACATATATACGTAAATTGCACTTAGGATATGGTACTTCATAACCAAGAATTATATATGCATTAAGCGATTTAAATCCTTCAGGGATTGTTGTTGACATCCAATTGTGTCCTTCCTTTCTTCCAAACTATATCTTTAATGTTCTTCTTGTTTTAGCAAAAACTAGACCTTACTAATGTTATTCTCACTATCTTTTTACTACTACTACTACTACTACTACTACTACTACTACAATTATTATTATTGTTATTATTATTATTTTTATTATTATTATTATTATTATTATTATTATTACTCCCTCCGTTTCAATTTATGTGAACCTGTTTGACTAAGCACGGTGTTCAACAAAAAATGAAGACTTTTTGAATTTATGGTCCTAAATAAGTCAAAAAGGGGTACATAGTATTTGTGTGGTTATAAAAGCTTCTCATTAATGATACAATTGGAAGTTTAAGATAAACTGTTTTCAAATTTAGAAAGGGGTCATTTCTTTCGGAACGGACCAAAAATGAAATATTTTCGCATAAACCGAAATGGAAGGAGTATAATAATAATAATAATAATAATAATTATTATTATTATTATTATTATTATTGCCTTTTACAAAAAAAAAACAAGACCTTACTAAATATTTGATTCAAGAATATTATAGCTTTGTACTTAT
This sequence comes from Nicotiana knightiana, assembly GCA_005239525.1. NCBI lineage: Eukaryota > Viridiplantae > Streptophyta > Magnoliopsida > Solanales > Solanaceae > Nicotiana > Nicotiana knightiana. The sequence goes on along the minus strand of ML409041.1, from coordinate 156,341 downwards.
CGATTAGTATAAATGGCTATTTTATTTAATAAATTTAAATACTAGTAATAATAATTTTATTAAGTTATATTAATTAACATGATTACTTCCTTAATATTGATAAGCTAATATTAAAATAGCATTATATAATATAATTGTTAGAATATTTTAGCCCTAAAGAAAGTAAGGAAGAAAGGATTCAAATCCAAATCAAAGTCCAAAAGCTTTATTGTCACGACCCAAAATCTATAAAGTCATGATGGTGTTGGAAATCACTATCAGGCAAGCCAATCATTTAATAGTTAAGCTAAATTTCCTATTTTAGTATTTTTGAAATCATTACCTTTCACTTTGATACATAATAACTGAATAAAATCCGCTAAGTAAATACGGAAGGTAAACAATTTTAATTTATTGCAGTGAATCCCAAACACCTCCCAGAACCCGGTGACACAAGTACATGAGCAATTTCTAAGAATTTTTACAAATTCTACAAAGTTTGTCTGAAATACAAATTTGACAAGGAATAAAAATGAAAATATAATACATAGAGGAAGACTCTGCCGACCGCGGGTCGTCTCCGAGTGATGCAGCTCGTCTAAGTCCCCAAATCAGCCATATTGCTATGAAGGTACCTGTGCAATAAAAATGCATAGAAAGTGTAGCATGAGTACGAAAGCAACGTGTACTCAGTAAGTATCCCGCCTAACCCCAGAGAGGTAGTGACGAGAGGTCAAATTAAACACTTTGTAGAAGTCAATTTATTATAATGAAGTGAGACACTAAGAATGAATGTCATAGGCCATTTATTAATATCAGGAATAAATAATATCAACTCTTTCCACATTTAACACTTTAAATCTTCGTCATTTCAGTTGACAATTTAAAACTCCTTAGGCCAATAAACAGTAATAATTACAGGAAATACGCAATAATTATCATGCGCAAGGAAATGTTGAGGGTCGACGGCACGGACCAACAATAATAAATTGTGCATTGACGAGGGTCGAACAGCTCGAACCATGGATACATCTATTTTCCCCGCCCATGAATCGATCATGCGATGCGGTCAACATAATAATAATAAGGCTAGCAGGTTACCTGAGTCGCATGTATGATTCGCGAAGCTAATCCCAGACTCGAAATCACAAACGAACATCAATATCACTGAAATGCACTTCATGCGATGCAGTCAACCTAAGTTTGGCTTGAAGTGCATTTCAGTGGTATTGATGTTCGTTTGTGATTTCGAGTCTAGGATTAGCTTCGTATGATGATTCTGGAGTTGGGAGCGCGATCAGAAGTGAATTCGGATGTACGTAGGTTATTTTGACTTCATTTGGCTAAAGATAGAAATTTGAAAGTTTTTGAGAAATCCGACCGGAGGTGAAAATTTTGATATCGGGGTCAGAATGCGATTTCGAAAGTTGGAGCATGTCCGTAATGTCGAATATGACTTGTGTGAACATTTGGGATCAATTGGATGTGATTTGATAGGTTTCAGCATCGGATGTGGAAGTTTGAAATTTCAAGTTCATGAAGTTTGAATTTTAGTGTGATTCATGATTTCGACGTTGTTTGATGTGATTTGAGGCCTCGAGCAAGTCCGAATTATGTTTTGGAACAGGTTGGTATAATTGGACGGGGTCCCGGGGGCCTCGGCTGGATTCCGGGTGATTAACTGATCAATATTTGAAGTTGAGAAAAGCTGACGCTGGTGTGTGGTGCGACCGCACCTGCGAGGCTTTGGCCGCAGGTGCGAGATTTGCTGGCTTAGCTGGGAGCGCAATTGCGATGTAATTTCTACACCTACGAAGGCGCAGATGGGGACAATGGGGCGCAGGTGCGAGTTTTGGTTGGAGCTGAGGAAGCCGCAGGTGCGAGACGTGGATCGCAGGTGCGGATATCGGCCTGGGCAGTTGTGTTTTATAACCGAGCACTAGGCTCATTTTCTCTAATTTTCTCTTGGCATGGGCGATTGTGGGGAGCTTCAAGGAGCGGTTTTCATCAAAGATCATCAAGGTAAGTTATTCAAACGCATCTCAAGTTAAATACAAGGTATATGCATGGATTAAAACATGAAAAATTGTGGAAAATTGGATATTTGGAGAAAAAACATAGAAATTGTATTTCAGATTTCTACCACGAATTTGAGCATGGAATTTAGAGTAAATTGTATATTTGAGTTAGTAAGACTATGGGTAGGGTATATCTTCGAGAAATTTCCGAATCCGGGTACGTGGGCCCGAGGGCATTTTGGTCAATTCACTAAGCGGAGTTGGAAATTATATAATCTGAATTTTTGCAAATATTAGAGTATATTTTCATTGGTTTGTCGTTATTTGGATAGTTTGGGGCGTTGTGCGTCCATTGGAGTCGTCGGATGGGCTTGGAAGCCGGTTATGGAATCTCGGAGTGAGGTAAATCTCCTTTCTAACTTTGTGAGGGGGAATTGTCCCCCTAGGTGAACTAATTAAATAGGTGCTTCTATTTGTGGAGGCTATGTACGCACGAGGTGATGAGAGTCCGTGCGTAGCTACTATCATGTTATGTCCGGGTACCCACAAGCATGTTTTAATTGCCGTATTTGAAATCTTATTGATGAAAATAAAGTGTTTAAACCTTACTGAATTTGGTAAAAATGGATTTCTGGAAAAGATGTAAATACTATTTTGTGACCTTTGAAAGAGAAATTTGTCATTTACTTGAGTATTTGTTTTCCTGATGTAGTCGGGGTGGACTCTTGATTGGGCATGACTGTTTGTGACCGCTTCGCAATTTATATTCCGCGAGCGGAGTGTTATTTCCCCAACTCTCATGGGAGCAGGCCGTACGCCACGGCGAGATTGAAAGATATATTATGGTTCGGGCCGTTCGACCCTCGGCAGTGCACAAATATGATTATTATGATGGCTCAGGCCGGTTGTCCTTATCTCGTATGCGCATGCTAAATTGTTAATGATTTTATGGATTGTTTATTTAAGATATTTTGGGGAAAATGAAGTAGTAATTGTTTATTTACTTTCAGTATTTATTTGAATTATAGTTATCTTTAATTTTTACTGCTTTTATCATCCTCGTATGCCTATTACTGATATCATATCTTGTTAAATTATTTTGTTGGACCTTAGTGAGTGTCAAGTCAACCTCTCGTCACTACCTCTCTGAGGTTCGGCGGGATACTTACTGAGTACACGTTGTTTTTGTACTCATGCTACACTTGCTGTGCATTTTTATTGCACAGGTACTTTCACTGGGATATGTCCAGCATTGGGAACTTAGGCGAGCTGCATTATCCGGAGGTGACCCGCTGCCGACAGAGTCTCCCTCGTATTGTAATTATTCTCATTTTCAAATTCCTTGTCCAATTTGTATTTTGGACAAGCTTGTAGTATTTTGTATAAATTCTTAGAGTTTTGCTCATGTACTTGTGTCACCGGGTTCTGGGACGTGTTTGAGATTTACTTTAATAAATTGAATTGTTTACCTGTCGTATTTATTTAATAAATTTTTTTTCGCTCGTTGGTTTGTAAGTGGAAGGTAACGTTTTCGAAAATGTTAAAACAAGAATTTATTTAAACTATTTAATGATTGGCTTGCCTAACAGTGGTGTCCGGTGCCATCACGACCTTATGGATTTTGGGTCGTGACTACACGGTATCAGAGCACTAGGTTCCCGTATGTCTCACGACTCATGAGCAAGTCTAGTAGAGTCTTGCGGATCGGTACATAGACGTTTGTACTTATAGTCGAGAGGCTACAAGGCTGTTAGGAGTACTTCCCTTCTTGATTCCTCATCGTGCGCTTTGATTCCTTTCAGGATTACGCCTATGTTTCTTCGTACTCTATCTTACGCGTCGCGAAGCGCTTGCTATGAACCAGGAATTTGAGGAATTGAAATGGTGCTACGGATAGGGTGTGTGATGTTTTCCATGCGTAATTGGTTGGGACTGTTGTTGTAGCCCTGCAGAAGGAGAATATGTTGTTTCAGCTCAGTAGCTGTGATTCTCAAGACTTGAGGTTATGCTCAGATTGTTATGATGCTTGCGATTAGTTTTCGTGCAATGTCGATATGATGATAGAATGCTTGCCCATATGTTGGGGTGATGAATGTCTTGAAGGGAGGTCTTCTCAGGGCGTGATTTTGAGATTTCAGTATTTATATTCCGGTGGAAGGAAGGCAATTGAACTATCAATGGTACGGTTTTGGGTTGATAAAGTAGTAAGACTTGGTGTTTTCAAGTGAGGTGGGTATGCACCTGTGATATGATGTCGTCGTCATAGATCGAATGGAATATGTTAAGTTTGTCGGTGCCATGGTTTCTTCGATTGCATGGGGTCAGAGTATTGTGAAAAAGTCTTGAAGAAGCGGTTGTCGGAGACCGTGAGGCACATTGGTTCATTACTGGATAGTTACTTCTAATGAAGCCAGCTAGAGAAAGATGATCCTCAGAGAGTTGAAGTCGTGGTGATCTACTGGTGTCAGGGCTGCAGACAATGGTATTGAATTAGGCAGCATACGACGAAGGAAGACATGTGAGAAGTGTCAGGCTGCGGCCAAATTTCTAAAAGGCCAGACGTAAGGAAAAGAGGTCAGGTAGTGCCTAAAGGAATGAGTTTATCCAAAGTGCGAGAGCGGCAGCATAGTGGTGAATTAGAGGATATTGTAGCGCATTTAGTAGATGTCCATGATGAGCGGACGGACTAGTTAAGTTGGTGAATAAGAGCAGGCTTAGGACGGGGTATTGATGTTGCAGAGAGTGCATTTCAGCGTCTTTGGAAAGGGTCAGTTGGTGATTTCCACAGGTGGGTTATCTCCTGTGAGTAGGATAATGGTTACATGGTTGGCAAGTTTTTGTGAGGGGTTCTACTAGCTATTCGGTAGGAGGCAGAATGTATGAATGATGCTAGAGAATTTCAGTTTTTAGGGAGTGCTAACAAGAGAATTTGGAAGAATTTGGCGGATTGGTTGAGCAAGATCATGTTAACAAAGGGAAAAGGATCTCAACAGGGTCTAGAGTAGTGCAAGGAGTAGCTTCGGGCTAAGTGGGGGAGTCCCACCACCTGCACTCGGGTTGTAGGATTGTGTTCTCATGGGGTTGTGGATTGTCGGCATGTTGGAAAGTTATTATAGCAAATGGAAAGGAGTAAATATGGTGATTGTTCATGGGATTTGATGAATGTGTGCAAAAGTTGGCCCTGTTGGACCAGGGTTAGGCTTTGAAAGATTCAGAATTTATGCTTAAGGAATAGGCGAGTTGTAAGGGTAGTGACTCAGTCACGTACTTCACTGAGAAGGTGTGCATGTGCTAGAAGAGCCTTGGAGTTGATTGTGTTCGGGCCAGTCAGAGTGGGTGACTCTCAATAGCGGTCCTAGTGAATTCAAAAGTTAAGAATGTGGCGTTTAAGGGTTAAAGGCAATATTATGATTAAGAATTGATCTTTTGTAGTGTTATTTCAAAGAAAGGGAAAATGGTTGGAGTTCTCTATGTTATTTTCAGCATGCAGGATAGTATTGGAGGAGTGAGAGAAATAAACTCCCGATTTGTAGAAAGATTATCACGAGGTTATGAGATGGTTTGTGGGATTAAGGCAGCATGGTCTCGTTAATCAAGGTCACGCGAGATGAGTAAGGGTTGAGTTGCTATGAGTGGACGGAAGTTACTATTATTCCTGAGGAAATTAAACACGATTAAAAGAAGATAGATTGATTTGCCATGGTTGAAATGGCACATGTATGGCAGTGATCAGTTTTATCAGTGTAATTAAATTATGCATGTGGTTTGGGCCGGTATGTGCGAGGCTTGTCGGCCATCATAATAGATTTCATGAGTGAGCATTCGAGTGCTATGGCCTGTCAGGTGTAGGCGGATCTCGGAAGATTTGTGGTGGTTCAGACCACTACTTAAGGATTTGCATGATTGGGTGATTGTGAGAATTCACTTGAGTGTTGTTATTGTTCTCTTGAATTGAGGTAAGTAAGAGGTTTCTATATGATGAGGTGTTTCCTCTATTAGTGGTTCAGGAGTTATGATAGAATTCTTGTGCGATCTCATATTGGCATGTTAGGTGCAGTAAACAGTGTGCAACTAGGAGTAAAAATCAAGATTTGCGGGTTCAGTGTTAACAAGGATGTCATGAGATCGGATGAGCAAGAGAAAGTGATTTGAAAGTTCAGAGTGACCTGGTGTTATCTTTAGTGTCACCTGAGATCGATATTCGGTGGAAGAGGCTTTGCATCCTAGTTATGGGTTCTTGATTTGTTTTACAGCGTTAGTATGGCTAGTGGTGGATGTCCAGACTTGCTACCTTGTGTGGAAGGTCGTGAGAGAGTGACCACGGGAAGATGGTATAAGTGTGACAGGTAGTCACCTAATTGATTGAAGATTTAGACCAAGTGTAAGGAAGTGCAATATTGCTTGTTTGAAAAATTTATGCCTGGAGGGAATTCAACTCATTCGGTTGTGGATTGTGGGGTGTTTGTCTCGACTATGATGGTTGTTCTTGTGTATTATGAGAGGAAGTGGGTTATTATGGACCCAGGTCAAGCTATTAGCCTAGTTCAGTGCAAGCAGAATCAACTTGAAGTGTGTGAATGGGTTTAAACAGGATTATGGGCTACATGTGAGGCATATGTGTTCATTTCATTATAGCGCTTCTCAAGGAGGGGTGTTGGAATATCTGGTGTTGTTCCATCTTCGTCAAATTCATTTGATACTATGATTGTGCCATGTGAGTTATGAAACTGCTTGATAACTTCTTATGTGTTGAGGTCCAGCGTAGTGATGATGTTATCTGAGCAGGATAGCTCTTGAGATCCATAGTATATATATATATATCGCAGCTCAGTTGTGCTTGAGTTTTGTAGCATGTGGCTTTATCAGTCTCCCCAAGATGGTATTATGCACTTAGCGTGCTTGTCACCGGTATTCAGTATTTTTTTGGTAATGAGCAACTTAGCTCGGTGTGTATATCCTTATGTAAATTTCATGTGCGGATCAGGTGGCATGCCGCCACAAGTATGTTATTTTGATTGGGTTGCACGCCGCAATAGTGTGATGATGAGTCAGGTTCCTATATTTATTTTTCTTGTGTTTTACTTCCTATTTTCTGAGGAAAGTTCATATTAGTTGCGTGATTTGAGTAGTCCTTTCCTAAGTCATTTCTTATGTATCATGTTCGAGTTATGGCCTATTGGCGCGATGTGGTATCATGTGAGACTGTTGGTCATGGTTGGGGTGATTGGTTGTCTGAGCAGTTCATACTGGGTGAGACGAGATTATTGTATCAGGGATCAGTGCAATAAGATTATGTGAAACACATTAAAGGACAGTTACCATTATTCGGTCCATGATGAGGTGATGATTCTAGTCAAGAGGAAATATTCAATACTTGGTTAACTCTGCAATTGGTTAGAAATTTCTACACATCTCCTCCATTGTGGTGGTATCACCAGCATTATAGCAACATGTGTATGTATATATATCTATATATATATATATATAAGGTGCATTGGGAGCATCAAATTCATAAAATTTTGGCTAATAAGGTTCAGGGAGTGTCAATTTGGTCAGATGATAAGTTATGCAGTGCATGGTGCTGATTCAGCAAAGGTATGCAATCATTTTCTGGTATATCGTGTGGTAGTTGATACGGTGTTTATATATTGGAACTAGGCCTGGCAGAGAAATTTCAGGTGTTGGAACTGGATTCTGAGCTTATTATATGGATAAAAGAAGAAATCTTCAGATTTGATCAAGCTAATGTACTCAACTGGTTTGTGGTAGCACGATCAGGTGCTCGAGGTGTTAAGCCGTGATTTAAGATAACTCCAGAGCAGTTCTTAGAACGTTCGAGGACGAACGTCTATTTAAGTGAGGGAGAATGTAACCACCCGACCGGTCGTTTTGAGCTCTAGCGCGTCATTTAGCGGTTTGAAGTCATGAGCAGCTTCGTTTCGGGTATTATGACGTGTAGGTGTGGTCGGGACTGAATTTCAGGAAGTTTGGAGTCAATTTAGGAAGAAAATTCTCAATTCGGAAGCTTTAAGTTGGAAGAATCAACTAAGATTGGAATTTTGAGTAAACGACCTCCGAATCAGAATTTGAAGATTCTTGCAGGTTCTTATGATGATTTCGGACTTGGTCGTATGTCCGAATCGAGCTTTGGATAACCCAGGAGCGTTTCAGCATATATTGTGGAAGTCAGCATTTTGAAGAAAATTTCCTATGTTTGGCTTGAAGTGCATTTCAATAATAGTGATGTCCGTTTTGAGATTCCGAGTCTGGGAATAGCTTCGTATGGTGATTCTGGAGTTGGGAGCGCAATCAGAAGGTTTTGATTGGTTTCGGCATCGGATGTGGAAGTTTGAAATTTCAAGTTCATGAAGTTTGAATTTTAGTGCGATTCGTGATTTAGGCGTTGTTTGATGTGATTTGAGGCCTCGAGCAAGTCCGCATTATGTTTTGGAATAGGTTGGTGTAATTGGATGGGGTCACGGGGGCCTCAAGTGGATTCCGGGTGGTTAACTGATCAATATTTGAAGTAGCTGAAGTTGCTGGTGTCTTGTGCGACCGCACCTGCGGCTTTGGCGCCGCAGGTGCGAGATTTGCTGGCTTGACTGGGAGCGCAGGTCCAATGTAATTTTCGCACCATCGAAGGCGCATATGCGGACAATGGGGCGCAAGTGCGAGTTTGGGCTGGAGCTGAGGAAGCCGCAGCTGCGGGAGTTTGGGCGCACCTACGGAATCACTGGTGCAAGACGTGGATCGCAAGTGCAGATATTGGCCTGGGCAGTGTGTATTTTATAACCGAGCACTTGGCTCGTTTTCTCCAATTTTCTCTTGGTATGGGCGATTGTGGGGATCTTTAAGGAGGGGTTTTCGTCAAGGATCATCAAGGTAAGTTATTCCAACTCATCTCATGTTAAATACAAGGTATATGCATGGATTAAAAGATGAAAAATTGTGGAAAATTGGGATTTTTGGAGGAAAAACCTAGAAATTGTATTTCGGATTTGTACCAGGACTTTGAGCATGAAATTTAGAATAAATTGTATATTTGAGTTAGTAAGACTATGGGTAGGGTATGTCTTCGAGAAATTTCGGAATCCGGGCACGTGGGCCCGAGGGCATTTTGGTCATTTCACTGAGCGGAGTTGGGAAATAATATAATTTGAATTGTTGCAAATATTAGAGTATATTTTCATTGGTTTGTCGTTATTAGATAGTTTTGGGGCGTTGTGCATCCATTGGAGTCGTCGGAAGGGCTTGGAAGCCTGTTATGGAATTTCGGAGCGAGGTAAGTCTCCTTTCTAACTTTGTGAGGGGGATTGTCCCCCTAGGTGAACTAATTAAATAGGTGCTTCTATTTGTGGTGGCTATGTACGCACGAGGTGACGAGAGTCCGTGTGTCGCTACTATCATGTTTATGTCCGGGTAGTCTAGCACCCACAAGCATGTTCTAATTGCCGTATTTGAAATCTTATTGATGAAAAGAAAGTGTTTAAATATTACTGAACTTGGTAAAAATGGATTTCTGGAAAAGATTTAAATACTATTATTGTGACCTTTGAAAGAGAAATTTTTCATTTACTTGAGTATTTGTTTTCTCGATGTAGTCGGGGTGGACTGTTTGATTGTGCATGATTGTTTGTGACCGCTTCACAATTTACATTCGGTGGGCGGAGTGTTATATCCTCCACTCTCATCGGAGTGGTCTGTATGCCACAGCGAAATTGAAATATATATTATGGTTCGGGTCGTTCGACCCTCGTCAGTGCATAGATATGATTATTATGATGGCTAAGGTCGGTTGTCCTTATCCCGTATGCGCATGCTAAATTGTTAATGATTTCATGGATTGTTTATTTAAGATATTTGGGGGGAAATTGAAGTGGTAATTGTTTATTTACTTTCAGTATTTATTTGAGTTACAGTTATCTTTAATGTTTACTGCTATTATCATCCTCGTATGCCTATTACTGATATCATATCTTGTTAAATTATTTTCTTGGACCTTAGTGAGTTTCAAGTCAACCTCTCATCACTACATCTCTGAGGTTAGGCGGGATACTTACTGAATACACGTTATTTTCGTACTCATGCTACACTTCTTATGCATTTTTATTGCACAGGTACTTTCACTGGGATGTGGCCAGCATTGGGACTTAGGCGAGCTGCATTATCCGGAGGCGACCCGCAGCCGACAGAGTCTCCCTCGTATTGTAATTATTATCATTTTCATGTTCCTTGTCCAATTTGTATTTCGGACAAGCTTGTAGTATTTTGTATAAATTCTTAGAGTTTTGCTCATGTACTTGTGTCACCGGGTTCTGGGACGTGTTTGGGCTTTACTTTAACAAATTAAATTGTTTACCTGTCGTATTTATTTAATAAATTTTTATTTGCTCATTGGTTTGTAAATGAAAGGTAACGATTTCGAAAATGCTAAAACAGCAATTTATTTCAACTATTTAATGATTGGCTTGCCTGACAGTGGTGTCTGGCGCTATCACGACCTTGGATTTTGGGTCGTGACAACCTCGTAGGTAATGCATCCCCCGCAATTAATAGCATGTATTCAATTAGTTCACCTATGGGGACAATTCCCCCTCACAAAGTTAGAAATGAGACTTACCTCGCTCCGAAACTCCATAAACGGCTTCCAAGCCATTCCAACGACTTCAAAGGATGCACAACGCCCCAAAACTACCAAATAACAGGCACGGCAATGAAAAATATACTCGAATATTCATTAACAATTCAAATTATATAAACTCCTAACTCCGCTCAAGGAATTGACCAAAATGCCCTCGGGCCACGTGCCCGAAATTCAAAATTTCTCGAAGATAAACTCTACCCGTGGCTTTACAAGCTCAAATATACAATTTACTCAAATATTCATGCTCAATTCATGGTAAAAATCCAAATTACCAATTTTCTAGGTTTTCTTCAAAATTCCATATTTTCCATAAATTCCAATACTCAAATCCGTACCTAGACCATGCATTTAACTTAAAATGAGTTGGAATAACTTACCTTGTGATCCTTGACAAAAATCCCTCCTTGAAGCTCCCCACAATCTCCCTAACCAAATGAAAATAGGAGGACAAATGGCAAAATTCCCATTTTTAAAACAACCTGCCCAGGCCTTATTTCCGCACATGCGGTCCATACCTCGCACCTGCGGGAGCCCGCACCAGCGGCTTCCTCAGTTCCAGCCCGAATCCGAATCTTCACCCCATGATTCGCATATGCGCCTTCGCATGTGCAAAAACTGCATCGCACCTGCGCTCCCAGCCAAGCCAGCAAAATCTCGCACATGCGGCACCAAAGCCGCACCTGAGGCTCCGAACCTTCGGCCAAAGCCTCGAAGGTCGGTCACACCAGATGACAGGAACATCAGCACTTCTTCAAACTCCAAACTTGATCTATTAACCACCCCATCCAATTACACTAACCTGTTCCAAAATATAGTGCGGACTTGCTTGAGGATCCAAATCACTTCAAACAACATTGAAACCACAGATCGCACTAAAATTCAAACTTTAAGAACTTGAAATTTTAAACTTCCACATCCGATGCCGAAACCTATCAAATCACGTCGGATTGACCCCCAATTTTGCACACAATTCACATTGGACATTACGGACATGCTACAACTTCCGGAATTGCATTCCGATGCCGATATCAAAATTTCCACTTCCGGTCGGATTTCTCAAAAACCTTCAAATTTCTATCTTAAGCCAATTGACTTCAGAATAACTTACGGACATCCGAATTCACTTCCAATCGCGCTTCCAACTCCAGAATCATCATACGCAGCTATTCTCAAGCTCGGAATCCCAAACGGACATCAATAACACTAAAATGCACTTCAAGCCCAACTTAGCAAATTTCTTCAAAATGCTGACTTCTACAATATATGCCGAAACGCTCCCGGGTTATCCAAAGCCCGATCGAGACATACGCCCAAGTCAGAAATCATCATACGAACCTGCAGGAACTTTCAAATTCTGATTCGGAGGTCGTTTACTCAAAATTCCAATCTTAGTCAATTTCTCCAACTTAAGGCTTCTGAAATGAGAATTTTCTTTCCAATTTGACTCCGAACTTCTCGAAATTCAACTCTGACCATGCCCACGAGTCATAATACCTGAACTGGAGCTGCTCATGACTTCAAACCACTAAACGACGCGCTAGAGCTCAAAATGACCGGTCGGTCGTTACATTTATAGTCTTTTCTGATGGAAATGGCCCATTCTTTATGTCTGAGGAGCTAGCAATTCAGATCAGTCCAATGTCGAACAGAAGCCAACCAACTCAGCCCAATAAATATAGCCCAACATAGCCACGCAAAATAACCAATATAACCTCAAATGTTCAACCCTAAACAACTTCTCATCCCCAAGCGCCTCTCATCGCGTATTCTTCTTCGTTTCTATTTTCAAAATACAAACAACCTTCATCAACAATGTACAGTTGTCGTCAAGTCCATTTTTATCTTTGCTCGCCTCAATCACGTGAAATTAAACTCTTATTTCTTGATTTTTCTCCAGCCTTTTCAGAAATCCTAATACTAACTTTGACCTCTTCATTTTCTTTCTTCCTTTGTTTAATTAATATGACCGCATCCATCCAAAAATCTATCATTCGAATTTCAAATAGAATGTTTTGATTCAAATCAGGACTTAAAAAGTCCCGCCCAAAGCCCCTACGAATGCCCTAATTTTGCCCTATAAAAACTAGCATTCTGGGTCTATTTCGGACCACCATGGGTGCCGCCACCTATATTCCCCTTCCAGTTTATGGTTCAGCCGCTGCCTTCACCCTTCGAAACCAAGTGTGAGCCGCCGCTCAATTCCCCCATAAAAGCTATTGCCCTCCTTTGTTCTTATAGTTTTGCTTTGCCAAAAATCTTTTATTCTTTTGTCTCTCGATTCTATTGGTTTTAAATACAACCGAAGTGCTGCATTTTTATTGATTATTTCATTGTTTAACAATCATCCGAGTTATCAAGTTTGGGGTCGAAGTTTGGTAGATGATCAAAGACCCTAACCTTAGTTTAATGCGCTGCAAAAGGTCACTGGCCTGAAGCTATAGTCCCTTTTAAATTTGATGTCATATAAAGCATGTTACTAGGCATTGTATATATTCGAATATTATATATTTCTGTATCTTGAGATCTATGAGAAATCGTGTTCAAGTGTTTTAAGCTAGAAGATTATGTCCTTAAGAATACTTGCGTTCTAGACCAATAATTCAACATGTGACCTGTTAATATCTTGACCAAATGTTTACATGAAATGTCTGTTTTGTTTTATTTTATTTGTTTCCCTTATTTTGTAAGTTTCATGAGCATAGGCTTGAAATGGTGAAAGTCAATTTTTCGGAGATTTTGGCCGGAAGTGGACCTTTTGATACCAGGGTGGAATTCCGATTTCGGAAGTTGGAATAGGTCCGTAATTTTGAATATGACTTGTGTGAAAAATTTGAGGTCAATCGGACGTGGTTTGATATGTTTCGGATGCTTAACAGATTGAGTTTGGACTTATGCCTTTGTTGAGTTTTCAGATCTTCTGGTGTTTCGCACATGCGAAGGGGAGACCGCAGGTGCGGACTCACACGTTCGGAAGAAGGAGCGTAAATGCGGAATTGGGCAGCTCAAGTTTCATTCCTAGGTGCGGAGGCATTTGCGCAAAAGCAGCCTTGCTTCTACGGTTGGACTGTTCTCAGGAGCGGTGTGGGTCGCAGATTCAGATTCAGGGAACTTAAGTTAAGTCCGCACCTACGATGGAATTTCTGCAAGTGCTATTATAGGCCCGTAGATGCGACATCACTGGGCAGGAAAAGGCATGTTTGAGGGTTTGATTCCCATTTCAATTTTGGGATCTTGAGAGCTCGGTGTGAGGTGCTTTTTCGAGGATTTTTCAAGGAAATTGTTGGGGTAAGTGATTCTAATCCGGATTGGACTATATTTCATGAATCTATTGTTATTTTCATCATCTAATTAGGGATTTGAGTTTGAAATTTGGGGGAAAATGGCAGAAATTTCCTAGACTAAAATTGTGAGTTTTTAAAGGCTATTTGAGAACGGATTCGAGTAATTCTTGTATGGTGGTATTCATGAGTGAATGAGTTTTCATATTTTGTGACTTTTACCCGATTTCGAGATGTGGGCCCTGAGAGGCTTTCGTGGCGATTTCCTACTTTCTTGCTTTAGCATAGATATCTCAATTAAATTAGTTTCTTATAGATATAGTTATGGTATGTAATTGGTATTGACTAGATTTGGGCCATTCAGAGTCAGATATATTGGGAAAAGCATTGCTACCTACTGATTGAGCTTGGTTCGAGGTAAGTGGCTTGCCTAACCTTGTGTGGGGAAAATCCCCTTAAGATTTGGTAATAACCTGTTTTCATCTTAATTGAGTATATTAGCATGTGTAGTTATCCTGTTAGCCTTGAATAGCATGTCTACGTGTCTTAATTGTTTATCTAATCTCTCTGCAGCATGCTTTGTGTATTCCTACTTCTTTTCTTGACTTGTACTTAGTCTAAACTGTAGGTTTTGTTGCTGTAACTGTTATCTTCATTTTCTTTGAGTTGCGTATTTACTTTGGGACTACGGGACGATATCCCGGGAGATCACCTGCATGTTTAATTTAGGGACTACGGGACTGTATCCCAGGAGATCCCCCTGCACATTTACTTTTAAACTGCGAGGCGGTACCTCGGGTGTTTTCCCTGCATATTTATTTTGAGACTACGAGACGGTATTTCAGGCGTTTCCCCGTTGTTTAACCTGTGTGTTGTACTATTACTGTTTCGTTTTTTTGTTAAATTCTAGTTTATTATTACACAGTATATCTCCTGCCTTATTAATCATTTACCAGTGGGCCTAACCTGACCTCGTCACTACTCGATCGAGGTTAGGCTTGGCACTTACTAGGTACCATTGTGGTGTACTCATGCTACTCGTCAGCACATGTTTACGTGTGCGTATCTAGGTACATCATTCCAGCCTTACTGTTAGTTGTGCACCTGCTACTATTATGGAGACTTCAAGGTACATCTATCGCCTCCGTAGACCTAGGAGTCCCCTTCTATATCTTTGTGTAGTTCTTCCTCTACTACTTCTAAATACTGGTGTATAGAACATTTAGTAAATTCTTAGAACCTTTTGACTTATGATGTTCTGGATCTTGGGAAAATTCTCTATGTATTTTTTTTAGAGTTGTTATTGTATATGCCGAGCGACATTTCTATTAATTATTCCATTACTGTTTTTGTTAGTGGTTTAGATTTACGTTTTTTTTTTGTTTGTTGTTATTCCGCAAATGTTAGGCTTACCTAGTCGTAAAGGCTAGGTGCCATCGGGACCTCTCACGGAGGGAAGGTTGGGTCGTGACATGTTGGTTTCATAGCTATAGGTTCATAAGTGTCGTGAGTCACAAGCTAATTTATTATAGTCTCGCGGATCGGTATGGAGACATTTGTACTTGTCTTCTGGAGAATATGGAACAGTTAGGAAAATTATACTTCTTTGATTCCTTGTCGTGCAAAACTTGTTGACATCAAAATTGTAAAATTTTGTATTCTATTGTTTCTCCTGGATGGTGAGGACCTGAACCGGAGGATCTGATGACCAGGCACCCCACCCCCTGCTAGAGATGCGAGAGGCTGAGTCCAGGGTAGATGCCGAGGAAGACCATGCGGTGCAGCCAGAGACCCCACACGAGCTACAACATAGGAGCCCCCAATAGCTTCAGCTGGAGGGCAGGAACCTGAGGTATTCGTTACTGCACCAGCCCTCCAGGAGACTCTAGCCCAGTTCATGAGCATGTTAAGCACCTAAGCTCATGTTGGATGATTCCACTTGCTCGAAGAACATCTCAGGCTGGGGGAGGGGCACAAACTCCCACAACCCGTACCCTTGAGCAGCAGGTGCATGTTGGCAAGGCCCTAAAGTTTATCCTTATGCAGTCGGTAGCATCGGTCCAGCACGAGGCTAGGATATGAGCTTCTGAGGTGGAGCAGCTCAGACTTGAGAGGTACAAGAAGTACCACCTACCTACCTTCAGTGAATTAGCGACAAATGATGCCTAGGGTTTTCAGGAGGAGTCACTGTATTTTTTGTACTATGGGTATATTGGACACGAATTGGGTTTCTTTTACCACATTGCAGCTTGGGGGAATAGCCTATCAGTTGTGGCGTGCTTATGAGTTGAGTAGTCCGGCTGAGGCAGTTTCACTTATATGGACTCAGTTTTGGGACATGTTTTTGAGAGTGTATGTCCCTCAGAGCCTCAGGGACGCATGGCGAGTAGAGTGTGAGCAGTTATGCCAGGTTTCTATGAGTGTTTCAGAGTATGTAGTCTGATTTAGTGATTTGGCCCGACATGCACCGGCCTTGGTTGCCACTGTTCAAGAGAGGGTTCGTCGATTTATTGAGGGACTCTACCTCAGTATCTGGATTAGTATGGCCAAGGAGTTGCTATGACTGTTCCAGGTTGCTATAAATGTTCCATAGTATGCAGTCCGATTTAGTGATTTGGCCCGACTTCCACCGGCCTTGGTTGCCACATTTCAAGAGAGGGTTCGTCGATTTATTGAGGGACTCTACCTCAGTTTATGGATTAGTATGGCCACGGAGTTGGAGATGGATATTTCTTATCTGCAGGTTGTGAGTATTGCTAGGATATCAGAGGGCATGCTTTCCCGGGATAGAGAAGAGAGAGAGGCAAGAGGTCTCGAGTCTGGCACTTACAGTGGTACTCGTAACCCAGCTACAGTTCACCATGGTAGGGGTTATGTGATTCACCCTGTTCATTCAGCTCTTGAATCCTCCAGTGGTATTCCAGCCCCTTTCTAGGCCTTAGAAGCCTTATTATGCACCACTATTATCTAGGGTGCCTCCTGCCCGGGGTGCTTTTAATGGAAAGTCCAACAGACCTGGCCCGAGTCAGTCACAGTAGCCATGGCGTGCGAGAGCTTGTTTTGAGTGTGCAGACACTCTCCATAAGGTGAGGGATTGCCCTAGACTTAGGAGGGGTGCACCTCCACATGCTTCTCAGCCACCGCATGCTCCACAGGGTCCTCAAGCTATGATTCCAGCACCAGCTACCGCCCCACCTGCTCAGTCAGCTTGAGGTGGAGGTCTTGAGGTCTAGGTTGCCCTAGAGGGGGAGGCCAGGCTAGATATTGTGCTCTTCCAGCTCGTAAAGAGGCAATTGCTTCTGGCTCTATCATTACTGGTATTGTCCTGGTCTGTTAAAGAGATGCACCGGTATTATTCGATCCGCTCTTTACATATTCCTATGTGTCCTTTTATTTTTCCCCGTATTTGGGCGGATCTTGAGATTCTTTGAGTTCCCCTGTTTATGTGTCTACTCTTGTGGGATATTCTCTTTTTGTGGACCAAGTCTATCGGTCGTGTTTGATTGCTCTTAGTGGTTTTGAGACTAGAGCCGATTGGGCATGGATTGGTTGTCTCCCCATAATGCTATTCTTGATTGTCACACTAAGACTGTGACGCTGGCTATGCTAGGTCTACCGCGATTAAAATGGAGGGGTACCTTAGAGTATACTCGCAGCAGAGTTATTTCAGTCCCTAAAGCTCATTGAATTGTTGAAAATGGGTGTGACGCGTATCTAACTTATGTGAAAGATGCCATTATTGACACCCCTACAGTTGAATTAGATCCAGTAGTGAAAGAATTTGTAGATGTGTTTCTAGCGGATCTTCCGAGCCTGCCATGTAAGGCCCCAAAAAATTTCGCTAAGTAATTTAAGATTTGGCGGTTCCAAGGTAGGCTAATTATATTATTTTATGTGTAGACGAGGGCTATTAATACGATGGATATCAAAGGGATGCCGTAATAAGTGTGTGAGTCATATAATAAATAATGTGGGCCTAAGGAGAGACATAAGTCTAAGTCAAGTTGGAAAATTACATAATCGACTAAAATTACAAATGAGTTCGCACAAGTCAAAACTTTGGATGAGCATATCTACCTATATATAAGGTGTTATGTGACCTATCAAACAAAATATCTTTGAGTCTAGTTTCTAACTCTTCAAACCATTCGTCATTTGGACACTCCTACAAAAAGTTATGATCAAATTACCAAAGGATGGAATAATGCAATTCTGCGGCCATTCTGCGACCGCAGAAGTGGTTATGCGACCGCAAAATGGTCGCAGACCTGTCCAGTGAAGGCCAGTTCTGGGCACCAATTTTTCGATCCATTCTGCGATCCGCATACTCATTGCGGTCCATTATGCGACCGCAGACCCGATTTCGGATGCTTCATTTTCCTATTTTAATAACCCGACCCCATTTGATAAATAGACATTGGGGCTATCTTCTAGTGAATCTAGAGAGAGGTGGAAGCCTTTTAGAGAGGGAATTGAGGAAACCTAACATCCTAATCATTCAATCTTGCACAAATTCTCAAGCATCAAGGAAGCTAATCACTAGCTCACTACCTTTCCGGATTGTTATTGCTAGAAGTGTTGGTGCATCGCAGTAACTTAAGGAAAGCTCAAACAAGGTATGTTGGCTAAACTTTCTCTCTTTGAATCGAATTCCATAAATGTTTCCATAATTTCAAGTATGGTTGGCTCAAAATTCCTAATTTCTATATTCCGGGTTATTACTTATAAACCTGACTATTTCGAAATGAAATAAAATGTTATGCATATTAAAATGTTATGGCTTTGAGTAGTGTTTCGAATAAAGGCTAGTATGAAAAATTGTGTGAGAAAACCCGACATGCTTAAGACTCATACTTTCTCATATGTGTACCTAAAGTCTTGATTGAAAATGTATTGTTGGTAAAATATAAAGACGTTTGGAAGTGAAAGAAGTGAATTGGGGATATGAAGTGTGGTCAACGTACCAAGAAAGAAAGTTATATTGGTGGCCAACGGTGCCAATGAAATGAAATGATTGATGTGAGAAAGGTTCTGAAGTGAGCCTTGATTCAAGTGTTTATTAATGACTTCGAAAGTGGATTTGCCTAAAAACTTATGTACTCAAGTTATGATCAAATGTGGTTGTGTTAACTAAATGATAGGTCTTGTAAGTCTTCCCAACGTGTTTTGAGCTCTTATATAGTCATGAGTTGAAATTGTATGTTGTCCTCTCTGGGGGAAAGTATTTCAAGAATTAAATGGTGTGTTTTTTGTCTATGATTTTAACTTGTGCTACGATTGCCAATATTTTTTCTCCATTTATTGGAAAGAAGTCTATTGTGTTTAAAGTATTCATTTCTAATGAACTTAAAGTTGTGATTTCCGTAATATTTTATATGTTGATAATTATGATGATGATCCGTGAAAGGAAAGAAATAAAAGTGTGGAATGTGAAATATAGCCAAGTGCCAAGAACGACTTAGTAAATGAGGCCACTCGTGACAATGTACCGAAAGATGGGAAAGAAATGTGAAGTGAGATGATTGATTGAAAGGATGATGTCTCAAATGAGATGGCCTAGCCGATCGGGCCGTGATCGGACGCCATGTTGTACACACGGTGCTGATTGTGCTGGAAATTGAAAATTAAATTGTGATTATGGTAATGTCTCGGGCGAGACGGCCTAGCTGGTCGGGTCGTGATCAGATGCCATGCCGCACATGTGGTGGTATTTGTGCGAGAAATTATGATTGAAATTGTGATTGTGATTTATGTCTTTAAATAAGATGACATAGACGATCGGGTAATGATCTGACTCCGTACTAAATTTACGGTGGTATAGTGGAGTAGGTTATGATGTGCATATTGTGAAAAATGGTATTGTCTTCATATTCCGAGTATCATTTTCACCATATGAATTTTCGTATATTGAAAAATTGATATATTTTAACTTGGCCTTCGGATATCATTGATTGTTACTTGTTGTTTACATGGTTGTCCTTTCTTATATTGGCATTCTATTTTGAAAGAGGACTTCTAGATATACATATTAGTGCTATTCGATGGCACTAACGTCCCTTTTTCCAGGGGTGTTGTATCTTTAATTGATACAGGTGGTTCTACAACAAGCGACATCGATCAGTGATAGTGGTATACTCTTTTCAGATGACTTGGTGATCCCAACTTCATTTAGGGGTCCTGTATCATTTTTTATCATGTACATTGTATTTTGAGGTATAGTCGGAGCCTTATTGCCGACATTTCCATATTATTCTTCAGTTGCATTTAGAGGCTCCATAGACAGGTTATGGGTGGTGTTTTATAATGGGCATTGAATTAGAAATATTGGTATTTGGTAAACATGTTTTTCATCATATCTATAAAATTGTAATGTTTTGGACTTTATGGTTAAAGCTGCTAATTGATACAAAATGGAAATTGTTAATGAAATATTTTATGAGTATGATTAATGGAGTACATCTCCTCTTTATTCAAAGATGAATTTGGATAGAATGAAATCTAATAGGCTTGCTCAATCAGGTTTACTCGGTTGAGCATCGGTCGCGCTCCTCAGCTTTGGGGCATGACAAACTTGTTATCAGAGCCTAAGGTTTTAAAGTGTCATAGGATGTCTCGGAGCCGTGTCTAATAGAGTCCTTCTTATCGATGTTTGTCGACCACATCTATAATGAGGAGGCTACTCGGACATTTAGGAATGTCACCCTTCTTTGATACTCCAGATTGTGCGGTAGAGCTCAAGATAGGGAGCTAATTTCCTAGTTATGTCTTATTCTCAAGATGAGTAATCCACGAGTTTGAAGCAGTAAGGATGGAATGATCCCACCATTGGTATGTCACTACACCATCAGATCATGGGGTATGTCAGTATGGTACCAATGTATGTTAAGGCTGTGGAGTCTAGGTGCGAAGACATTGCCCCGTCAATCTGAGTTACTAAGTAAGTGACTCCTTAGTACATTATTTTGAACACCACATACTTTTCCTTATTATTTCCGTACACCTGTATTGGGAGCCTGCAGATATATGGTCTTAACAAGAATCTTAATCACAATACATTGTATGTATCCACTTCCGGAACGAGACGCATTATTCATGAAACCCCTCTATCAAAAATTCTCTTACTTACAACCTCTTGAGGATTGAGTTCTATAATTATTTCTTTGAATTGAATCACAACCCAATGTTAACACTTCCCACTTGCTTCCCAAAATTTTCAACAAAGTATTATACCTGATGAATTTCTTACAGAACCTTTTGCTTCAAAAGAATAACATCTTCTCACTTGTGCCTAGGCATGTTCCATCGTAAAGATTACCTATGTGGTGTCAATTTCAATGTAAAGCAACCCAATGTTGCGATCCTTCTTGAGTAACTCTTTTTATCTCCGGTGTATGTGACTCATATGGTTTGAACATTCACGTTACTCCTTTTTGAGTATTATCATGAAATCTGTTCTACTGTCTAGTAATATAAGAACATATCTCAGCACCTATCATGTGTGTACATATCAATTGAAATTGATCACATGTCCACATAAAGTTTCTGAGAAATTTTGAAATTCTCACAAATTTGTCACATGAAGATCTCGTTGTTTTCCCATCTCAGTATGGCTTTCATGTCCACCTAAATTGTCTCCCAGTAAGTAGCTCACTTTTGTTCCTAGTACTGTAGTTCCTATGAGGTGACCTGGTATTACAACTTTAGAGTTATGTGGCAGAAACATGTCTAGCACATAGAAAAATGTTCATTCCCTCTAACCAATGCATGATTCCATCCTAATAATAAGATGTCCCCACTACATGGTTTCACTCGTGTATGGTGGAGGTTAAGTAGCCTTACTGTGACCTTTCCTTCCCCACTTCAGGTGGTCACTTCTGGTTCTGCACATATTATGAGCATATTAATTTAAAAGGCAAGTCTATCGTATCTGTCATGACCCGATTCACCCGCCGAAGGTGTCGTGACGGCACCTAGTCTCTACGACTAGGGAAGCCTACTATAAGAAGAAATCTGAAATAAAACACAAGAAATAATAGGGGATAAAGGCAATGATATAAATAACATACTGGCCGCTCGGCTCATACAAAATATAACTCCCCAAACCCGGAATGTCATAGACAGTCACAAGCTTCTAACACTACTATAGCTCTAAAAAAAACTGGAAAGTACATAAGAACTCTTTTCAAGATAGAATGGAAGGGGACTCGGAGACAGAAATACCTTGCGGTCTCCTGGCTGATAGCCATGAGGATGATAGCTCGTACCTGGATCTGCACACGAAAAACATGTGTAAGAAAGGGCATGAGTACACCACATTTGGTACCCAGTAAGTGCCAAGCCTAACCCAGTCAAGTAGTAACGAGGTCAGGTGAAGGCTCTACTGGATTTCTATATAAATCAATTTAAAATAGTACAAAGATAGGTAATGTATATAGTAAACAGTTTAAGAAAAAGAATATAAGTTCTACAGTAAAGAGAGTCCTCGGCTCAACACAATATGTATATCACAGGGTGGAATCTCCCGGGATTCTGTCCCGTAGTTCCAATCAATATGCAGTACAATGGGATCTCCCGAAATATGTCCGTAATCCCAAAATAAATATGCAGTACATGGGGATCTCCCGGAATACGTCTGTAGTCCTAAAATAAATATGCAATACATGGGGATCTCCCGGAATACCTCCGTTGTCCCAAAGTAAATATGCAGCACATGGAGATCTCTCGAACTCCGTCTGTAGTCCCAAAATAAATATGCAGTATAAGGGGATCTCTCAGAATACGTCTGTAGTCCCAATTTAAATATTCTATGCAGGATGAATGACAAACATAACATTGAATTTACACCGTTTATACTAATCACATATAAGGCAAATAATGGTTTAACTAAGCATGGCGCACAGAAAATCAAGTACGCAATTAAGCACGTAAGCATGCTTTCCTAATCTAAACTAAACAATATATAATATGAGAGCAAGTTCATAGAAGAGAAAAACAATATGTGTTTTAGTAAGGGAAAAATTAGATTTTTGAAATAACGGCTCGTGTACGTACTCGTCACCTCACTTACACAGCACCCACACAACATTTAGTATCAAATATCCCAAGGGGGAGGTCCCCAACAAAGAGTTAGGCAAGCCACTTACATCGATTGCTCAATTTATCCCGGAATCACGTTCTTGCCCCGAGTACCAAACTCCGAATGGCTCGAATCTATTCAAATAAGTCTCATAATATCAACATCACCACCAGCAACTAGTTTAATAAAAAAAATTAAAGCTAAAACGCGAAATTAGGGAAATCGCCGAAAAGTCCCCCAGGCCCACGTCTCGGAATCGGGTAAGAGTTACAAATTCGGGACACCCGTTCACTCACGAGTCTAACCATACAAAAATTACTCAAATTAGATACCAAAATCTCAATCAAAACTCAAATACTCGATCTAAGAATTTTATCCAAATTTTCCAAAATTTTCACCCTAATTTCGAAATTAAAGGATGAATTTAAGCATAGATTCGTGGAAATTAGTCAAAACCGAATAGGAAATTACTTACCCAATTTGCCCAGGTGAAAATTCCTCTAAGAATCGCCTAATCCCGAGCTCTCAAGTCCAATTTGTTAAAAATGACTTCAACCCTCGATTTTGAACATTTATATTCTACCCAGACTTTCCTTAATCGCGATCACGAAGAAAAAATTCCTAGCCTCAAGATTTTACTCTACGCGAACGCAATGCACCACTCCTCAGACCCTACGCGAACGTGGCTGGACTCACCCGACCGCGGAGAGCAAGAGCTCAAATCCACTGCTGTCTCACTCCTTCTACGCGAACGCATTCTAGCGCACGCGAACACGATGACCAAGCTGCCTACTCTACGCGATCGCGTCCCTCTTTATAAGATCATGATGCATTAAGTCCTGACTGGCCTAAAGTTTCCCTACGCGGTCGCGGACTCCCAAACGCGATCGCGATGAAGAAAAAACTGTTGCACTCACACCAGAAAAACAACAGTCAATACAAAGCTAAAAATGACCTGTTGAGTATCTGAAACACCCCCGGGGCCCCCGAGACCTCAACAAACCTAACAACCAGTCCTAATACCTCATTCGAACTTAGCCTAGCCTTCAAAGAACATCACATAACAACAAAATCACAAATTATACATGGATTCAAGCTTAAAAACTTTGAAATTTTTCAAAAATCCACAACGATGGCGAAACACGTCAAAAGTAGTCCGAATGACCTGAAATTTGACACACATGTCACAAATGACACTACAGACCTACAACCACTTTCGGAATCCTATTTCGAGCCTGATATCAAAATTTGAACTAGCGGCCGAAATTCTTAATTTCGCCAATTCAAGCCTAACTCTACTACAGACCTCAAAACCATATTTCGGACGCGCTCCTAACCCAAAAATCACTCAATAGAGCTAACAAGGTTGACTAAATTTCATTCTGGACCCGTCTTCATATAGTTCCACCCGTCTTCTGAAGTCCGATTTCTAAGGCTTAAACTCAAAATTAGGGACTAAGTTCCCCAAAACTCTCCGAATTTCATAGCTAAACACTCCGGGAAGTGCCAAAAGCAGAAATAATCGTGGGGAAAAAAGTTATTAAGGGATCGGGGCTCTAACTCTCAACACGACCGACCGGGTCATTAAATTCTCCCCCTCTTAAAATAATCGTTCATCCTCGAACGCGTATAAAGACATACTTGAAGCTGTGAAAAGATGAGAGTACTGGTTGCACATATCCTGCTCGGTCTCCCAAGTCGCCTCCTCGACCGGCTGAACCCTCTACTGAACCTTTATTGATGCAATATTCCTTGACCTGAGCTTTCTGACCTGCCTATCCAAAATGGCTACTGGCTGCTCTGCTCAACATAAGATAGATCCTTGTCCAATTAGACTGAACTGAAGTCCAATACATGAGCCGGATTGCCATGATACTTCCGGAGCATAGACACGTGGAATACCGGATGAACTCCTGCTAGGCAAGGCCAGCTCATAAACAACCTCCCTAACATGCCGCAATATCTCAAAAGGGCCAATGAATCTCGAACTCAGTTTACCCTTCTTCCATAACCTCATGACGCCCTTCATAGGCGATACCTGAAGCAAAACCTTATCACCAGCCATAAATGCTTAATCACGAACCTTCCGGTCCGCATAACTCTTCTTCTTGGACTGAGTTGTGCGAAGTCTCTCTTGAATCACCTTTACCTCGTCTAGGGCATCCTAGACCAACTATGTACCCAACAATCGGGCCTCGCCTGACTCGAACCATCCAACTAGAGACTGGCACCGTCTACCATACAAAGCCTCATACGGTTCCATCTGAATGCTGGACTGGTAGCTGTTATTATAAGCAAACTCTGCAAATGGCAAGTAGTGGTCCCATGACCCTCCAAACTCCATCACACAGGCACATAGCATATCCTCAAGAATCTGAATCGTGCGCTCGGACTGCCCGTCCATCTGAGGGTGAAAGGCTGTGCTCAGCTCCACCCTGGTGCCCAACTCCTGTTGTACGACTCTCCAAAACCGTGATGTGAACTGCGTACCTCTATCTAAGATGATAGATACTGGAATACCGTGAAGGCGGACAATCTCTTTGATATAAATCTCAGCCAATCTCTCTAAAGAATAAGTGGTCAACACTGGAATAAAAGGAGCTGAGTTGGTCAGCCGATCCACGATCACCCAAATAGCATCGAACTTTCTCAAAGTCCGTTAAAGTCCAACTACAAAGTCCATGGTGATCCGCTCCCACTTCCACTCTGGAAGCTCAATCTGCTGAATTAATCATCCTGGTCTCTGATGTCCATATTTAACTTGCTGACAGTTGAGACACTTGGCCACAAATTCCATTATGTCCTTTTTCATCCTTCTCCACCAATAGTTATGTCTCAGGTCCTAGTACATCTTCGCGGCATCCGAATGGATGGAGTACCGCGAGCTCTGGGCCTCCTCATGAATCAACTTCCGAAGCCCATCTACATTGGGCACACAGATCCGCCCATGCATCCTCATCACGCCATCATCATCTATAGACACATCTTTGGCATCGCCTAGCCGGACCTTGTGCTAAAGAACCAGAAGGTGGGGGTCATCATACTGGTGCTCTCTGATGCAGTCATAAAGGGAATATCGAGCAACCACACAAGCTAATACCCGGCTAGGCTCTGAAATATCCAACCTCATGAACTAGCTGGATAAAGTCTGATTATCCAATGGTAAAGGCCTCTCAGCCGCCGGATGATATGCCAAGCTCCCCAAACTCTCCGCCCGGCGACTCAAGGCGTCGGCTACTACTCTGGCCTTCCTTGGGTGGTATAATATGGTGATATCATAGTCTTTAAGTAGGTCCAACCACCTCCGGTGACGTAGATTAAGGTCCTTCTGCCTGAACAAGTGCTGCAAACTCTAGTGATCAGTGTAAATCTCACAGGGAAATCGTACAAATAATGACACCAGATTTTCAGGGCGTGAACAATAGCTGCTAACTTGAGGTCATGAACAAGATATTTCTTCTCATACACCTTCAACTACCTAGACGCATAGGTGATCACCCTACCATCCTGCATCAATACTGCTCCAAGGCCAATCCTCGAAGCATCATAATAGACAATGTAGGACCCCGAACCTGTAGGCAACACTAATACTGGGGCCGTAGTCAAAGATGTCTTGAGCTTCTGAAAGCTCTCCTCACACTCCTCGGTCAACCTGAACAGAGCACCCTTCTAGGCCAGTCTGGTCATAGGTGCTGCAATAGATGAAAAACCCTATATAAAGCGACGGTAGTACCCTACCAACCCAAGGAAATTGCGGATCTCGATAGCTGATGACGGTCTAAGCCAACTCTACACGCCTCCACCTTCTTCGGATCTGCCTTGATCCCATCACAAGACACTATATGGCCCAAGAATGCCACTGAATCAAGCCAGAACTCACACTTGGAGAATTTTGCATACAATCTCTTCTCCCTCAAACTCTGAAGCACGGTCCTCAAGTGTTGCTCATGATCTTCCCGTTATCGGGAATACACCAGGATGTCGTCAATAAACACAATGATGAAGGAGTCAAGAAAAGGCCAGAACACACTGTGCATCAAATGCATAAAGGCTATTGGGGCATTGGTCAACCGAAATGACATGACGAGAAACTCATAGTGACCATATCTGGTCCGGAAGGCAGTCTTTGGGTTGTCTAGCTCACGAATCTTCAGCTGATGATAGCCAGATCGCAAGTCAATCATGGTGACTACTCTGGAACCCTGTAACTGGTCGAATAAATCATCAATGTGAGGCAAAAGATACATGTTCTTCACTGTAACTTTGTTCAGCTGCCGATAATCAATACACATACGCATAGAGCCATCCTTTTTCTTCACAAATAACATTAGAGCACCCCAAGGTGATATACTGGTCCTGGTGAATCCCTTATCAAGCAATTCCTTAACTGATCCTTCAACTCCTTCACCTCAGGAGTAACCATGCGGTAAGGAGAAATAGAAATGGGTTGAGTGCCCGCAACAAATCAATCCCAAAATTAATATCTCTGTCGGGCGGCATACCCGGAAAATCAGCTGGGAATACATCAGGAAAGTCCATTACTACTAGGACCGACTCAATTGGAGGGGTATCAACACTGACATCTCTCACATATGCCAAATACGCATTACACCCCTTCTCAACCATCCGTTGAGCCTTAATAAATAAAATGATATTGTAGGGAGTATACTCTAAGGTACCTCTCCAATCTAATCTCGGCAAGCCTGACATGGCCAGCGTCACGGTCTTAGCGTGACAATCAAGAATAGCATAATGGGGCGACAACCGGTCCGTGCCCAAGATAACATCGAAATCTACCATGCTAAACAATAATAAATCAGCCCTGGTCTCAAAACCACTAAGAGTAATTAAACACGACCGATGTACGCGGTCCACAACTAGAGAGTCTCCCACATGAGTAGATATATAAACAGGGGAACTCAAAGAACCCTAAGATATCACCAAATGTGGAGCAAAATAAGAGGACACATATGAATATGTAGAGCCTGGGTCAAATAATACTGATGCATCCCGATGACAGACATGGACAATACCTGTGATGATTGAATCTGAAACAACAGCCTCGGAACGGGATGGAAGGGAATAGTATCTGGCCTGGCCTCCCCCTCTAGGGAAACCTCTACCTCCCCGACCTCCACCTCGAGCTGACTGAGGATGGAGTGGCAGCTGGGGTTATAAGAATAGTCGGAGGACCCGACGGAGCACGTGGAGGCTGATAAGACTGTGGAGGTGCACCCCTCCTGGCCCTGGGGTAATCTCTAATCATGTGACAAGTGTCACCACACTCAAAACAACCCATCGGAGGACGCTGCGGTTGAGACTGAATAGGAGTTGGTCTGCTGGGCAGGTCGGTAATAGCACCTCGAACTGGAGGCATAGTGGATACTAGTGGTGCATAATATGAATCCTGAGGTCTAGGAGGAGCTGGAATACCACTGGCTACTGGAAGAGCTGAATGAATAGGGCGACCCAAAAAGACCCTACTGTGGCATGCTGCTGGTGCACGAGCTCCTAAAAAATGGCTAGTCTCTCGAGACCTCTTGGCCTCTCTCTCCTCTCGGTCCCGGTCAAACATGCCCTCTACTCTCCTAGCAATACTCACTGCCTGCTGATAAGTGATATCCATCTCCAACTCTCTGGCCATACTGGTCAGAATACTAGGGTGAAGTCCCTCATTGAAGTAGCGAACCCTCTCTCTGACTGTGGCAACCAAGCCTGGTGCATGCCGAGCTAACTCACTGAAACAGACTGCATACTCCGAAACAGTCATAGTACCCTGGCGCAACTGCTCGAATTCTGCGCACCAAGTATCCCTGAGGCTCTGAGGGACATACTCTCGCAGAAACATCTCTAAAACTGAGTCCAAGTGAGTGAGGCTGTGATGAGTGGTGATTTTACCACTCAATTTAGCTCTTTTTGGCTAGATTTTGCATCCTTTAATGTTAACATGAGGTCGTTTATGGTGTATGTTGTTTGTCTTTCAGGGAAATGATGCCATGAAGTGATTGGAATTTAATTGAAGTGGAATTGAGCACAAATTGGTGGAAAAATCACAAAAGCCTTTAGTGATTCCGCACATGTGGACTGTTGGTTGCTGGTACGACATCGCACCTGTAAAGAAGTGCTCCGCACCTGCGAAACTGGCTCAACTGTACTGAGGCCGCACCTGCGACGTGGTATCCGCACCTGCGGAACCATAGGTGCGGAAGTTTGGTCTACATCTGCGGAAAAGAGTGATGTCACTTGGAATCGCACCTGCGATATGGAATCTGCATCTACGGAGCCGCATCTACAAGGATTTGTCCGCAGGTGCGGTCAACAGGTATCAGACCTGTACAGATTTGTAAAATCATATTTTTCGAATCCCAAACCCACATATACTCGACCGAACAGATATTTTCAGGATCTTTGGCATTGTTTTAGCATATTTTGAGTCTTGAAGACTAGAGAGAACATTTTTGGAAGCTAGGGTTTGCACACACACATGGGTTTTGAAGATTTCAATCTTGTGGTTAAGGATTTCATACTGATTTATGTTTATTTCTTCATTTAATTGATTTTTATTTAATATTTAAGTGTGTATTCTTTATTTCCAACGCTAATTCTTATTTATGGAAATATTCATGTTTAAAGTGTGGATTAAATACCTTGTTGTGCTTATGTATTGAATGATTTTTCATCTTTTATGAAGTGAGTTAGTGTTTATTTAATTATTCTTGTTCTTTAATGTTTCCAAAGGGATTAGCTACCCTAGGACTCGCCCATTAACTCCAAATTAATTGTGGAAAAGATAATTTGGGGTTGGGAAAGATTAATTAACAAGAACTTGAGGTTTTAACCCTCATTTTATAGATCTACCTAGGAATAGGATTGAACTACTTGTAGCCATACTTTGATGACCCTTGTCCTTATTGTGGAGGACCACACTCGCGGAAAAATTGTTTAAATTCTTCCGGGGGTGGATTGTGCGTACAATCTCAAACCCATGAGTGGAGTATTTGTGGTAAGTGTGGTTGCCAAAATGGTCATTGGTATGATTGTGTTTATTTGTCCGTCCCTTCCCCTTTCCCCCGCTATGATGATTCTACTTCTTGTGATGAAAATTTTAGGGATGAGGATGTGGAAGAAATTGAGCATGGACGAAATGGAGAGTTCAAGCTCATGTTGGAGTGCTTATTTGAAGAAGGAAACAAAGAGCAAAATGACTTGGAAGAACTTTTGGAGAATAGTCTCCAAAATGAATTGGTATTTGAAAGGTTGCACTAACATATGGATGAAATGATTGAAGCTTTCAGGGTTCAAAAAGCCTTGGAGGTGAGTGATAGCCAAGAACCTTCCTTGGAGGTTGAAGTTGAAAATCCTTCCTTGGAGGCCATTATTGAAAATGAGGAGAGGCACAATTGTGCACTCGAGGAATTAAAGCATGATGTGACTCAAAATGATGAGTATATCAACACTTTGGAGGATCAAGTGAAATCATTAATGGAGGCTCATTATGCCTCTCAACTTGAAAGTGTGGAAGGAAGCCAAGAAGAGTCCAATTCCGGGGAAGAAAGTGAGCTTTACCTCGAGGAATCAAGACTTAAACATCCTCCAACCGACTGCATGAGTATTAGTGATGCCAAGAAAAATGAGTAATTAGAGTCAACCGGTGTAAATGACAATTTGGTTGAACTTGACTCGAGTCCGAGGGAAAAAGAGGATGTCGAAATCCGAAAAAAATTATAAGTTGGAGGTTTGAAGTCACATTCCAAGCATTATTCAACACTGGAATTGTGTGGTGATATGGAAGTTGAACTACATGATTCAATGAAGGATTGCAATGAGGAAGGACCAATACCATACATTCTACAATTTGAAAGAACAAGAAAGCAAAACAACATTTCTCACATGAAAGCCAAGAAGTGCAAAATGAAGAATTTAATGCTTGGCTTGGTCATATACTTAACACCCACACCGCTCGTGGTCACAAGCTTGATTCCAAGTTAGGTGCCCGGTCTATATCATCCAAGTGGCGAGAAAAGTGGTAAAGTTAACTTGCATCGTGCCACGACGTTAAATGCGGCGCTTGGTGGGAGGCAACCCATCGTTTTCAAAATTTTTGGTCATTTTCAAAATTTTCTTTTTTTAAATGGCTTAGTGCATTATTTTGCGATAATCTGCCAAGTTTTAGATTTCTTGGAGCTACGTCGCAATTTTTTTAGAACGGGAATGTACCAAAACAATGGCTGCCTAGAAATGCATTGCTGTGTAAAGACCCGTAAAATTTCAAGTCTAAAAACAATGCCCGAATAGGTCCTCATGTGGTAGTAACTGTGGAAATTCTTAAAACAGACTCCTGTAGAGTAAAAAGTACTCCGGGACTTAAAAGAAATAATTTACCAAATTTGCACAGGTCTGCAGTCCACTGTGCAATTGCAGATCAGGTATGCGGACCGCATAGTGGTCGCATACTTGGACAATTTGCTGTCCATTTTGAGGACAACTATACAACATAGAATGCGATCGCATTTCACCCATGCGGGCCGCATAGTTGTCGCATTCTTGCGCCTTGATTTTTGTAGAGGGAGTTATGCGATGCACTATGTGATCACATAACAGGTATGCGGACGGCATAGTGGTCGCATACCTAGGCAGTCTGCTTCTCTTTTTGGCCCAGCTGAAGGCCACTTATAGCATTCCTGACTGCATATCTGCTTCGACGCTTCTAATTTCTAATGTTAAAAGCCGACCCCAAGTTTTATAAAACACCCCTCCCCTTCATTTTTAAAGACCATTTGATCCAAATATAGAGAAGCGAGAGTAGGTTCTAGTGAGAGAAGTCCTCATCATCCCTAAATTGGTCCTCCATCTCTACTCAGGCCTGGAATTAATCGAGTAGTCATCATCTTCTTCACTATAAGAGGTAAGCCTCCAGCCCATTTCCCCAAATTCTCAGATTTTAGTTAGGATAAAACACACATGGGTTGGTTCTTGAAGAGGAAAGTTAAGACCTTGCATGCATGTGAATAATATTCTATAATCTAGCAAAGGGAAGTAAGCTAGGGCAATCTTTCACAAAAAGGGGGGCTAGTTAATCTAAAGGACCACATAGTATTTCATAAAATGCCCAAATGAGTTCAAGGTTCCTAACTCTAAGTTTGAATGTGTAAAATTGTAAATTAGATTAAAAGCGTTAGAAGCTCCGGTGATTTGACAATAGATATTAAGGGGGAATTTTGACTCGAGGTATGTACGCCCAACATTAATCTTCGTAGAGTCACCTTGTTGGTGTCCGAGCATTCGGTATAAGTTTCTGGCTTATGTATATCTGAATAGATTGTTCTAATGTGTTGAGGCGTAATATTTTGTTCTGTGATTTTCTTAGTTGATTACCATGCCACCATGCTATATGAGATTGTGAAAAGGTGATTCTTTGTGCTTATTCTATCATGTGCAAAGCTCGTTAAAAGTTCAATACATCGGTATGAGAGGATGTGCTGTAAAACGAAAGAAATAATGATGAATCAAATTATTGAATGTATCCAAGTGCTAAAAGTTGTGTAGCAAGCAATGGAAAGGAAATGTGGATTTATCTAATTGAACTATATGTTGATGATATGCCGTATATGACTCACTATTTGGTAAAGATTACTACGGCCTTGATTTCACATGGATTGTTACGAATGTATATCCTTGATAATGAAAATCCTTGTGATTGAATTGATTGGTTGATGTTGCTATCAAATGTGATTGTAAGGTGGGATTGGGTTGCACGCTGCAACAGAGTTGTATGGTGGGATTGGGTTGCACGCCGCAACAGAATTGTACGGTGGGATCGGGTTACACGCTGCAACAGAATTGTACGGTGGGATCGGGTTGCACGCCGCAATAAAATTGTATGGTGGGATCGGGTTGCACGCCGCAATAGAAGAAATAAGGGAGGGATATGATTGTGAGGTGGGATCGGGTTGCGCGCCGCAACAGGAGAACGATTGAAATAAGAAACTGTGGAACTCTCATTTGTGTTTTTTGTATCTCTGTGCAGTATTAGTTTGGTTTCTTTGAGTTTCTCCTATCTGTGTATTGTTTCATTTTACTTACTGTAAAGCTTGTTCATACATACTAGTATTATTCCATGGTACTAACGTCCATTTTTCCTTGGGCGCTACATCTTTTAAATTGATGTAGGTGGTTCTATAGTAGGTAGCTCAGTCTGCCGATAATGGTGTGTTCCTTTCGTCTCCTCAACAGTTTTTGTGAGCTACTTTCTTTCGGAGTCATGGGTAGTCTATGCCATCTTATTTTGCATATTCTGTTCTATTAAGGTATAGCCTGGGCCTTGTTGCCATCAAGTTTATATACTCTTCTCTGTATCTTTAGAGGCTCCATAGACATTTTGTGGGTTGTATATGTGTATTTGGGGTAGTTGTCGTACTCGTTTGTAATCATGATCCCGTAACAGGAGTGTTGTGTTTTGGTATGTATGTTTAGGGAAGATTAAACGTTGAAAATGTTAAAAGTGGAAATTTGACTTATGTTGTAAACGCATGCTTTAATTCTATTTTGTTGTTTCACTTATAAATGTACATTATGAACACGCAGAAATACGTTGGGTAGGAACGACAATTCAAGTCCGCTTGACCGGGTTCATCTAGTTAGGCGCCGGTCTCGGCCTTCGATTTTGGGGCGTCACAAACTTGGTATCAGAGCCTAAGGTTTTTAAAAGTTTCCTAGGATGTCTCGGAGTCGTGTCTAGTAGAGCCCTTCTTATCGGTGTGTTGTCGACCACATCTATGATTATGGGGCTGCATGGACATTTAGAAAAATACCTTTTATTGTATTCTGTATTATGCGATGTGGTGGAGAGTGAGTTTGTCTATCTATAATTCGTGCATTGTTTTAATTTTCAATAAATAGCACCCAAGAAGAGATCTCGACTCGGCCTAGAGGACAATGCCACCTCAGGAGTGGTCGTAAATTCCTTATCTGATGGTGGGGGTGAGAATGATTCCCCGACCCTGAATCTGCCTGAGTCTTCGATCCCAGACCATGCTATTCCTATTCCTCTTCCAGTAGAGGGTCCTACAATCCCTCCCGCTGATGTTCCTGATCCTTCCTCAGTCCCAGCTTCCGATCCCGGTATTTTTGATGGACCTCAGGGGAGCTATACAGATGTTGACTCAGCTAGTGGCCTCCCAGGCCCAAAGATCAAGTGTTGCCCCTGCGTCCTCTAGTGAGCAAGGGGATTCTTCAGTTTCCAAAGTCAACCAGTTTCTGCAGTTAGCCCCTCCAGAGTTCACAGGAACCGACCTAGAGGCTAATCCTCAGAAGTTCATTGATGAGATGTGCAAGACCCTCCGAGTTATGAGGGCTACTGAGATAGAGGGGGTTGAGTTGGCTTCCTATCGTCTGAAGGGAGTGGCATATTCGTGGTTCGAGATGTGGGAGAGTTCCTGTGGAGAGGGGATCCCTCCGGCGAGGTGGGAGGAGTTGTGGATGCCTTTATGGGCCATTTCTTGCCTGCCGAGATTATGGTAGCCCGTGCTACAGAGTTTGAGGCCCTTAAGCAGGGCAACATGAGTGTGTGGGAGTATCATACGGAGTTCGTGCACTTGTCCAAATATGTTGTACAATGGTGTCTACTATGGAGGCTCGAGTTCGTCGGTTTGTTCAGGGCCTTAGTCCCTTGGTTATTAATGAAGCAGCTACAGCTGCTCTGCATTAAGATATAAACTACGGGAAGATTGTGGGATTTCCCCAGGCTATGGAGGCTCGAAAATTAAAGATAAGAATGGAGAGGGAGATTAGTAGTAGGGCCCGGTTAGCGAGCAACCCTGGGAGTTCAGTTGGAAGAGGGAGATCAGTCCTTGGGAGAGGGTCATCAGGGCCTTCTAAGTCCTATGCTTAGTACTCAGCTAGTGCGCTACCACCAAAGCACAATTATTAGCAGGAAGGTCACGTTGGACCAGGTTCAGACAGTAGGAGGTTCCATCAGTCGGGTCGTTCAGGTGGGAGGTTCCAATAGAAGCGGAGGGCCCCATGCCCTAAGTCCGGGAGGTTTCATTCTGAGCCCTGTTACTTGGACATACTGTTATGCTATAGGTGTGGAGTGAGAGGCCATGTTCAGTGAGACTGTCGTGCACCCTGTCAGGGCACGGGTAGGGGCATTGCTCAGCCATCTAGTTCTTCAGCCGCTACATCTTCGACACGCCCTCCAGCCCGCGGCCCTCCAGCTCCAGCAGGGCGCTGTGCATCTAGGAGTGGAGCACGCGGTCAAGGGGACCCAGTCGGTTCTATTCTTTGAGTGGTCGCCATAGTGCGGAGGCTTCTCCAGATGTTGTCACAGGTATTCTGACCGTTCAGTTACATGATGTTTATGCTCTTATTGATCCCGGGTCTTCTTTATCTTATGTTACTCCATTATTGCTTCAAGTTTTAGGATAGAACCCGACCAGCTTCACGAGTCGTTCTCTATGTCGACTCCGGTTGGTGATTGTATTACGCCCATGCGAGTCTATGGAAATTGTGTTGTCACGGTGTATGGTCGGGATACCACGGCCGATCTTATTGAGTTAGAAATGGTAGATTTTGATGTAATCGTGGGGATTGATTGGCTCTATTCGTTATTTGCTAAACTCGACTGCCGAACAAGAGCCTCGAGTTCCATAATGAACCAGTTATCGAATGGGAGGGGAATAATTTTGTGCCAAGAGGTAGATTTATTTCCTACCTTAAGGCCTCAAAGATGATTAGAAAAGGGTGCATCTACCATTTGGTCCGGGTTGCGGAACACCACTTCAGAGGTGCCTGCTCCCGAATCTTTGCCTGTTGTGAATATCTTGAAGTATTTCCGAACAAGCTTCCTGGGATTCCACCAGATAGAGAGATCGATTTCAGGTTTGATGTATTGCCAGATACTCAGCCAATATCTATTCCACCTTACCGAATGGCGCCAGCACAATTGAGAGAGTTAAAAGAACAATTCATTCGTCCAAGTGTGTTGCCTTGGGCGCATTGGTTCTTTTTGTAAAAAAGAAAGACGGATCACTTCAGACATGTATTGATTATCGGCAGCTCAACAGGTCACCATAAAAAATAAATACCCATTGCCTCGGATAGATGATTTGTTCGACCAGTTTCAAGGTGCTAAGTTCTTCTAAAAGATTGATGTGGGGTCCGGGTATCACCAGTTAAAGATCAGGGAGCAGGATATTCCTAAGACTGTCTTCAAGACTCAATATGGGCACTTTGAATTTCAGGTAATGTCTTTTGGGCTAACCAACACCCAACAAATTTTACGGATATTATGAATCGGGTTTTCAAACCGTTTCTTGACTGCTTTGTGATTATCTTCATTGACGATATCCTTGTTTATTCTCGAAGTCAGGAAGATCATGCTAATCACCTCAGGGCAGTTATGCAGACTCTTCATCAGCACCGGTTGTATGCAAAGTTTTCAAAATGTGAGTTTTGGCTAGAATCAGTCACCTTTTTGGGCCATGTTGTTTCTAGGGAAGGGATTCGGGTTGGTCCCCAAAAGATTGCAGCGGTAAAGGATTGGCCTAGACCAACAACCCCGACAAAGATTCACATTTTCTTGGGTTTGGCTGGATATTATCGGAGGTTTGTGGAGGCATTCTCTACCCTCGCCTCCCCATTGACTAAGCTGACGCAGAAAGCGGTTAAGTTTCAGTGCTCCGATGCTTGCGAAAAGAGTTTTCAAGAATTGAAATCAAGATTGACTTCGGCGCCAGCGTTGACCTTGCCAGAAGGTTCAGAAGGGTTTGTGGATTATTGTGATGCTTCAAGGATTGGTTTGGGTGTGTATTTATGCAATGTGGTAAAATATAGTGTATGCTTCAAGACAGCTCAAGAATCACGAGAAGAATTACCCGACACATGATTTGGAGCTCGCGGCGGTTGTGTTTGCATTGAAGATCTGGCGGCATTATCTTTATGGGGTCCATGTGGACGTGTTCATAGACTACAAGAGTCTTCAGTACTTATTCAAACAGAAGGAGTTGAACTTAAGGCAGCAGAGGTGGCTAGAACTGCTCAAGGATTATGATATGAATATTTTGTACCATCCAAGAAAGGCGGATGTGGTACCCAATGCTCTTAGTCGGAAATCCATAGAGAGCTTGGCTCATTTGGAAGAAGGTCAGAGGCCTTTGGCTCGGGAGGTTATCAGTTGGCAAGTCTGGGGGTATGTCATTCGGCCTCAGGTGAAGGGAATTTCGTGGTGCGTAATGGAGTGGAGTCTTTTCTTGTAGCGGAAGTCAAGGGAAAGCAATTCAGGGATACAACTTTGGCACAGTTGAGAGAAGAAATTCTGAATCACAAGACTACAACATTTTCACTCGACAATGATGACGGTGTTTTGTGGTGCCAAGGGAGGTTGTGTGTTCCGAATGTGGATGATATTCGGGAGAGAGTTATGGCAGAGGCTCACAATTCCAGGTATAGAATACACCCAGGTTTTATGAAAATGTATCACAATCTCAAGGAGATTTATTGGTGGAATTCTATAAAGAGGGGTGTGGAGGACTTTGTGACTAGGTGCCCAAATTGTCAGCAAGTGAAGGCCGAGCATCAGATGCCCAGTGGGTTGGCACAACTTATGGGAATACCAACGTGGAAATGGGAAATGATCAATATGGACTTTGTGGTGGGGTTACCTCGCATTCCTCATAGGTTCGACTCAGTTTGGGTGATAGTGGATCGGCTCACGAAGTCGACGCATTTCTTGCCAGTCAAGTCCACTGATACTGCAAAATAGTACGCTCAGTTGTATATCAAAGAAATAGTCAGGCTCCGTGGAAGTCCAGTATCTATTATCTCGGATCGTGGGGCCCATTTCACAGCTAAGTTTTGGAAGAAATTTCAGTAAGGTTTGGGTACGCAGGTAATCTCAGTACAACTTTCCACCTGCAAACAGACGGTCAGGCAGAGCGGAACATTCAGACGTTTGAAGATATGTTACGGGCTTGTGAATTAGATTTCAAGGGTAGCTGGGATGATCACTTATCACTTGCCGCTTATAGAATTTGCCTATAATAACAGGTTCCGTGCTAGTATTCAGATGGCCCCATTTGAGGCATTGTACGGAAGGAGGTGTAGGTCTCTGATTGGATGGTTCGAGGTTGGTGAGGCGGAACTGCTAGGACCAGATCTTGTGCACCAAGATATGGAAAAAGTTAAAGTCATTTAGGATAGGATGAAGACTGATTAGAGTCATCAGAAATCCTATGCGGATGTTCGTCGAAGGCATTTGGAGTTTCAAGTAGATGATTGGGTATTCTTGAAGGTGTCTCCCATGAAAAGAGTGATGCGGTTTGGGAAGAAAGGGAAATTGAGCCCAAAGTATGTCGGGCCATACAGGATTGCTCAAAGGATATGACAGGTTGCGTATAGGCTGGAATCGCCCCATAAGATGTCATTAGTGCACCCGGTGTTTCATGTGTCCATGCTAAAGAAGGTAGTTTGAGATCCATCTGTCATCGTTCCGGTTGAGACCAGTTAAATTAATGAAAAGTTATCATATGAAGAGATTCCGGTTGCTATATGAAAAGTTGTCATATGAAGAGATTCTTGATAGGAAAGTTCGTAGGTTGAGAAACAAAGAGGTTGCTTCGGTCAAAGAATTATGGCGGAGCCAACTAGTCGAAGAAAGCCACGTAGGAAGCGGAAAATGAAATGAAAGAGAAATATCCCCACTTGTTTGAATAAGTTCGGTAGTGGTTTTGAAAGTTGTCATCTCTAAGCAATTACATTGGTGTTAAATTTTGTGCAAGAACACTCCACTCCCCTAATTACACTACTATTGTGACTTCTCAAACTTTCTGCCATAAATGTATATGTTGTTGTGATTAGTTGGATCATGTGCAACTCCTTGAAATAGCTGAACTATGTGCAACTCATTATAATAGCTGAATTATGTGCAACTCATTGTAATAGTTGAATTATGTGCAAATTTGTGAAGTTAACCGAACTATGTGTGGCTTCTGGAAGTAATTGAATTATATGTAGCTTGTTGAAATGAACGGATTATGTGCAAGTTGATAGAGTAACTGAAAATGTGTGGAATCGGTTAAAATGTGTTTCGGAGGCTCTCTGACAGGTAGATAGGCCTAATTACAAAGGAAACTCTGGCGAAATTTTCAGGAAATATCGGAGTTAGTAAAAATTTGGGGGTTGGCATGTTTTGTGTTCTCTTAACTAAGTGATTCCCCGATCCTCATTCGAGGACGAATGATTCTAAGTGGGGGTGAATGTCCCCATGTGGTTGTAACTATGGAAATTCTTAAAACGGACCCTTGTGGAGTAAAAACTACCCCGGGACATAAAAGATATAATTTTCCATATTTGCGCAGGTCTGCAGTCCACTATGCGATCGCAAATCAAGTATGCGGACCGCATAATTGTCACATACTTGGAAAGTTTGCTTTCCATTTTGAGGACAACTATGCAGCCTAGAATGCGATCGCATTTCACAAATGCGGGCCGCATAGTTGTCATATTTTTGCACCTTGATTTTTGTGGAGGGAGTTGTGCGACGCACTATGCAATCACATAACAGGTATCGAACCGCATAGTGGTCGCATACCTGGGCACTCTGATTCTCTTTTTGGCCCAGCTGAAGGCCAATTATGCGGCAGGTATGCGGATCCCATAACAGGAATGCGATTGCATTGCTGACCGCATACCTGCTTTGGGGCTTCTAATATCTAATGTTAAAACCCGACCCCTAGTTTTATAAAACACCCCTCCCCTTCATTTTTAAAGAACATCTGATCAAAATAGAGAGAAGTGAGAGTCGGTTCTAGTGAGAGAAGTCATTATCTTCCCCAAATTGGTCCTCCATCTCTACTCAGGTCTGGAATTAATCGAGTAGTCGTCATCTTCTTCACCATAAGAGGTAAGCCTCCACCCCCATTTCCCCAAATTCTCAGATTTTAGTTAGGATAGAACACACATAGGAAGGTTCATGAAGAGGAAAGTTATGACCTTGCATGCATGTGAATAATCTTCTATAATCTAGCAAAGGGAAGTAAGCTAGGGCAATCTTTCACAAAAAGGGGGGGCTAGTTAATCTAAAGGACCACATAGTATTTGATAAAATGCCCAAATGAGTTCAAGGTTCCTAACTCTAAGTTTGAATGTGTCACATTGTAAATTAGGTTGAAGGCGTTAGAAGGTCCGGTGATTTGAGAATAGATATTAAGGGGGAATTTCGACTCGAGGTATGTATCGCTAACTTTAATCTTCGTAGAGTCACCTTGTTGGTGTTCGAGCATTCGATATGAGTTTTTGGCTTATGCATATGTGAATCGATTGTTCTAATGTGTTGACGCGCAAGATTTTGTTCCCGGATTTTCCTCGTTGATTACCAGGCCACCATGCTACATGAGATTGTGAAAAGGTGATTCTTTGTGCTTATTCTATCATGTGCAAAGCCCGTTAAAAGTTGAATACATCGGTATGAGAGCATGTGCTGCAAAACAAAAGAAATAATGACGAATCAAATTATTGAATGTATCCAAGTGCTAAATGTTGTGTAGAAAGTAATGGTAAGGAAATGTGGATTTATCTAATCGAATTATATATTGATGGTATGCCGTATATGACTCACTGTTTTGTAAAGATTACTACGGCCTTGATTTCACATGGTTATTTGGTTGTTACGAATGTATATCCTTGATGGTGAAAATCCTTGTGATTGAATTGATTGGTTGATGTTGCTATCAAATGTGATTGTAAGGTGGGACCGGGTTTCACGCTGCAACAGAATTTTATGGTGGAAATCGGGTTGCACGCTGCAATAGAATTGTACGATAGGATCGGGTTGCATGCCGCAACAGAAGAAATAATGGAGGGATATAATTGTGAAGTGGGTCCGGTTACGCGGCGCAGCAGGAGAGCGATTGAAATAAGAAACAATGGAACCCTCGTTTGTGTTTTCTGTATCTCTGTGCAGTGTTTGTTTGGTTTCTTTAACTGTCTCCTATCTTTGTATTGTTTGATTTTACTTAGATTAAAGCTTGTTCATACATATTAGTACTATTCCATGGTACTAATGTCCCTTTTTCCAGGGGCGCTACATCTTTTATATGGATGTAGGTGGTTCTATAGCCGGTAGCTTGGTCCGTCGATAGTGGTGCCTTTCTTTTGTCTGCTCAGGAGTTTTGGTGAGCCCTACTTCATTTCGGGGTTATGCGTAGTCTATGCCATCTTCTTTTGCATATTATGTTATGTTAAGGTATAGCCAGGGCCTTGTTGCTGGAAAGTTTATATACTCATCTCCGCATCTTTAGAGGCTCCGTAGATATTATGTGGGTTGTACATGTGTATTTGGGGTAGTTTCCGTACTCGTTTGTAATCATGATCCCGTAACGGGAGTGTTGTGTTTTGGAATGTATATTTTGGGAAGATTAAACGTTGAAAATGTTAAAAGAGGAAATTTGACTTATGTTGTAAATGCATGCTTTGGTTCTAATTTGTTGTTTCACTTATAAATGTACATTATGAACACGGGGAAATGCATTGGGTAGGAAAGGCAATCCAGGTCCGCTTGACCGGGTTCATCCGGTTAGGTGCCTGTCTCATCCCTCAGTTTTGGGGCGTGATATGCTGAACCCAAGCATTTTCGCACCTGCGGTCAGGAGGTGCGGAGATTGCGCTGGTGTGATGTTTTATGTGCACGTGCGCCCTCGCAGGCGCGACATCTTTTTTGCAGGTGGGGAACTCGTGCAAAGAAAACCCCCTAACCCTCATTTAACATGCCGGTGTGTTTATGCCAAAAAAACTCAAAGAAAAAAAAATAAAATTCTTTGTTCCTCTCATCTTGCATCTCTCAAGTACGGCCTTGATCTCGCACAATTACATAGGTAATGTCTCCTGGCTCCTCTCTCTTTTTCTTCTCTGTTTTTTCTCTTTGATTTCCCTACTCTGTCTTCTTCCTCTCTTAAGCCCCTTTGATTTAGGCTAAATATAGGGTGAGGAAATTGGTTGAGAGTAGGATAGTTTGGGCTGTTGAAAATGGAAACAAAATTTGGGAAGAAGAAGGGATTTTACACTGCCTGCAACATGTTTGATAAATGGTCCAAAAGAAACTTTTGAGCGAGGTACCAAAGCTTCAGTGTTAATGAAGTTAGAACTCAATTTGGTACACTAATCTGGAAGCCTTGAGTACATATTAATGTTCAAAACCATGCCCCAAATATAAAAATAGTCAACACATTTCTGGGCACTGAACCCTTGGACGAACTCTGGAGGCGCGAAAAATCTTTTGTAGATACGGCCTCACAGCTGCGAGTCCTTCTTCGCAGGTGTGACTTCTGGTATACTGAGCAAAGTCCGCAGGTGCGCCCATTTCTTCACAGATGCGCAACCGCACCTACGACTGATGTTCGACATGTGCGGAAACTGGCAAATTCCAGCAATTCCAGTGAGCTTGCATCAACGGATTCCCGGACCCGTTCAACCTGGTTCTTTGACCTAATTGCAGTGTTTTACCTTGCTTAACAATGTTCTACTGCCTGACTAACTTCGTTTTAATTTTTCGAAGGTACTTCGGGCTTTAGATGGATCCAAACATGACGGGAAATCCCTATTTGAGTCACGAAATTGAAGAAAATGTTGAGGAGAACTTTGATACTTCCAGATTCTTATTTGTTGCATGCCAGATCCGGTATTATGATGATCTCCTCGAAAAGAAACTAATACTTGAGAAAGGGATTGCCATGGACAAATTGGCGGAGCTCCTTCCTGATTTCTATGGCCGGTTAGTTGCAAGCAGCTGGACTTGCTTCGCTCCCGATCCATGCAAGGCTAATGAAGAATGGGTGAATATTCTATGCCAACTTGAGGCGGATTCACTTCCAGAATCATGAAATCACCATACGGGGAAAGACAGTGAAATTTGGTGCTGAAGAGATAAATGATTTATATGGGCTCCCAAATCATCCGCTCGAGCCTGTGCAAGAAAAAGACACATGTGAAAATGGTGGTTGGCTAGTTACTAAGTAGTGTCCTCCGGGTCATAGGGTGAGCTGGGCTACCAGGAAGG
>ML409041.1:25339-112734 GCA_005239525.1 Nicotiana knightiana | reverse complement strand
CGGCAGACAAGCCATTCCACCCACTGAGAGTGACAGGTGCAGGTAGTGTGCTGAAAAGTAAGAAAAGGAAGGTCACCACCACTACTGTAGAAGCCTTTTGGGAAGATGAACTCCCAGCTTGCATCTATTCGGGAGTTAGTTTCATAGCTCCCTAGTAGGCTCTCACACTCCCAGCCCTCGCCTGACTATTTCTCCAGAGCTGAGATGCAGACATACTTTCATACGGAGGCTAAGATGGCAACATTTGTTGCCCAGCGTCGTACCTCCTATACCATCTTGGCGAAGGCGCATGTCGACCTCAAGTCATCTTTTGACAAAGAAAAGGGGAAGAACCAAAAGAAGGGAAAATTCATGATAATAATGTGGAGAGGGATTAAAGAGATCTTTAAATAGGGGCAGCCGAGCACGCGGATACCAGTTCAGGATGATGAGGATAGAGATGAGTACTCGTTCGTGACAGATGCTGAGGATGATGATGATGATGAGGATGCTGATGGGGAGAGATCTCAACAGCACTGATTGGCCTTTTCTCCTGCAGTCTGCTAGTCTGATGCAGACCTCAGGGAGACCCTCAAACTATTTTTATTTACTTTTGATATTGTGTAGTAGGGACACTGCAATATATTTAGTTGGAGGTGGCTTTAGGAGCATATTGTATTTGTACTATGACTTTATGGATATTGTGTGCCCTTGTCGGGCTTATTTTGTTATGTCATATGCTCTTGCTGAGCTTGGTGTGATTAGTCTATTTTTATTTATCTTTCTTTACTTATATTCTTTAGTAGCTTTTAGTTTGTATTTTTTTTGCTTCGTTAGTAATAATTGCTTTTATTTTAGCACTCTCTTTAGTAGTTTTGTTCTTTTATTTTCATCTATATGGTAGTATATCCTTGGGTTTTCTTTATGCTATGGTTCTTTCCCAAGGAACATTTTTAAGTGAATCGGGTGACTTTTCCCTATGATAGATGGCGTGACGACTTTCTTAAGGGAATTAGTCTTGTTTTGCTAGGTGGAGTGGATTATTTGGTACGAACAAAATTTAGTCTCTTGTATGTGAAATGTGAATTAAGAATACTCNCAAGAAAGAAAAAATGTGAGTAGTGTTCAAGGAGGGTGTAGTCACTTGTACCCAAATGTTTATCCAACCCTTCCCTAAGCCTACATTACAAGCTTAAAAAAAATCCTTATGGGATCTCCAACCGAATGTTCTTGAAAAATCGATGAATTAAAATAAGGGCAAGCCTATGGCATGATATGTTGTAACACTTGAAATTATTTGTGAAAGTGAGTGTCTTTGTGAATTTGTCCTTTGTGTTGTCCTTGTAAATATGGTGATTTTGGGACTTTCTTTCTTGTGAGGGCACATGAATTAGAATGGATTGGTGAAATTGATATATCCGAAAATGAATGAGTTGAGCATATGTAGTGGAACAGTGCTTTTGAGTCACTCCTTGAGGCTTATTCTTGTCACTTGATTATTTTGAAACCCCCTTGCACTTCTTGAAGTTTTTTTTTATGAGGGAGTTATTCGGGTAAGATGCATACTTGAGCCTAATTATTAGTACCAACAAAATCCATAAGTATAATGCTTAGTTGGAGAAT
Organism: Nicotiana knightiana; assembly: GCA_005239525.1. Taxonomy (NCBI): domain Eukaryota; kingdom Viridiplantae; phylum Streptophyta; class Magnoliopsida; order Solanales; family Solanaceae; genus Nicotiana; species Nicotiana knightiana. Next base: position 111,132 of record ML409041.1, on the reverse strand, counting down.
GTGATTTGTAAATGATAGCAATACGACTTGTGCTTTAAATGGTACAACCTCACTGAGTTGTTGGTTTTGATTTGTTTGAGGACAAGCAAAAGCTTTAAGTTGGGGTGTTGATAAGTGGTGATTTTACCACTCATTTTAGCTCTTTTTCGCTAGAGTTTGCATCCTTTAATGTTAACGTGGTGTCGTTTATGGTGTGTATTGTTCGTCTTTTAGGAAAATGATGTCATGAAGTGATTGGGTCCTCACCATATGTGAGAAAGAATAGAATAGAGTTTTAGAATTTTTGATGTCAATAACTCGTACGACAAGGAAATCAAAGAAATATGATTGTTCTTAACAGTCACATAGCCACCCAAAGATAGGTACGGACGTCTTCACACTGATCCGTGTGACCCTAATAAACCGGCTTGTGACTTGTGACTCCTATGAACCTAGACGCTCTGATACCAACTTGTCACTACCCGATTCACCCTCCAAAGGTGTCGTGACGGAACCTAGTCTGTACGACTGGGTAAGCCTACTATAAGGGGAAGGCTGAAATAAGACACAAGAAATAACAGGGGATAATGGCAATGCTACAAATAACATACTGGCTGCTCGGCTCATACAAAATATTACTCCCCAAGACCCGAAATGGAAGGGGACACAGAGAATTCTGCGAGCGCGGAAGAAATACCTTGCGGTCTCCTGGAATCAGCAGCAACGACTAACCACGAGGCTGATAACTCGCACCTGGATCTGCACACGAAAAACATGTGCTGTAAAGGGCATGAGTACACCACATTTGGTACCTAATAAGTGCCAAGCCTAACCCCAATCAAGTAGTGACGAGGTCAGGTGAAGGCTCTACTGGATTTCTATATAAATCAATTTAAAACAGTACAAAGATAGGTAATGTATACAGTAAAGAGAGTCCTCGGCTCAGCACAATATGTATATCACAAGGTGGAATCTCCCGGGATACCGTCCCATAGTTCCAAATCAATATGCAGTACATGAGGATCTCCCGGAATACGTTTGTAGTCCAAAAATAAATATGCAGTATAGGGGGATCTCCCGAAATACGTCCGTAATCCCAAAATAAATATCCATTACAGGGGGATCTCCCAGAATACGTCCGTAGTCCCAAAGTAAATATGCAGTATAGGGGGATCTCCAAGAATACGTATGTAGTCCCAAAGTAAGTATGCAGTACAGGGGGATCTCCCGAAATACATCTATAGTCCGAATTTAAATATGCTATGTAGGATTAATGACAAGCATAACATCGAACTTACACCGTTTATGCCAATCTTAGATAAGTCAAATAAGGGTTTAACGAAGCATGGCACATAGAAAGTCAAGTAGGAAATTAAGCATGTAAGCATGCTTTCCTAATCTAAACTAAACAATATATCATATGAGAGCTAGTTCATAGAAGAGAACAACAATATATATTTTAGGAAGGGAAAAATGAGATTTTTGAAATAACGGCCAGTGTACGTACTCGTCACCTCACGTACACGGCGCCCACACAACATTTAGCATCAAATATCCTAAGGGGGGGGGGGGTCCCCAACACAGAGTTAGGCAAGCCACTTACCTCGACTGTTCAATTCAACCTGGAATCACATTCTTGCCACGAGTACCAAACTCCGAATGGCCCGAATCTATTCAAATAAGTCTCATAATGTGAATATCACAACCAACAACTAGTTTAATAAACAAAAGTGAAGATGAAGCGCGAAATTATGGAAATCGTCGAAAACGTCCCTCGGGCCCACATCTCGGAATGGGGTAAAAGTTACAAATTACGGACACCTGTTCACTCACGAATCGAACCATACAAAAATTACTCAAATCGGTTACCAAAATCTCGTTCAAAACTCAAAAACTTGGTCTAAGAAATTTATCCAAATTTTCCCAATTTTCACCCTAATTTCGAAATTAAAGGATGAATTTAAGCATAGATTCGTGGAAGTTAGTCAAAACCGAGTAGGAATCACTTACCCAATTTGCCCAGGAGAAAATTCCTCCAAGAATTGCCTAATCCCGAGCTCTCAAGTCCAATTTGTGAAAAATGACTTCAACCCTCGATTTTGAAAATTTATATTCTTCCCAGACTTTCCTTAATCGCGATCGCGAAGAACGAATTCCTCGCCTCAAGATTTTACTCTACACGAACGCGTAAACACTCACACGACTGCGACACACCACTCCTCAGACCCTACGCGAACGTCTCATGACCTAAAATTCATAAGGTTGTGATGGCGCCGGACATCATTGTCAGGCAAGCCAATCATTTATTAATTTAAATGATTTTCGATTTTAGCACTTATGAGAATCATTACCTTTCACTTTATTACATAGTAATTAAATAAAATTCCCTTAAGTAAATATAATGGTTTAAATAGTCCTATTTTAGCAAATATATCCCAACACGTCCCAGAACCCGGTGTCACAAGTACATGAGCAATTTCTAAGAATTTTACAATTTCTACAAAGCTTGTCTGAAATACAACTGGACAAGGAAATTATAATAATGTAATACAGTATGAGGGAGACTCTATCAGCTACGGATCGCCTCAGGATGATGCGGCTCGCCTAAGTCTCCAAATCCTCCACATCGCTATGAAAGTACTTGTGCAATAAAATGAACAACAAGTGTAGCATGAGTACAAAAACAACGTGTACTCAGTAAGTCGCCCCCCTAACCTCAGAAAGGTAGTGACGAGAGGTCAAACTAGACACTTGCTAAAGGACAATTTAGAATATTCAAGTGTGACACTAAGCATGATTATCATAGGCAATTTATTAAAATTAGGGATAAATATTATCAACTCCATTCACATTTAACACTTTATATCTTCGTCATATTAATAATAATTAATTAACATGGGTGATTTAATCAGCTAACAATTAATCAACGGGAAGGAACAACTTCTTCCAAAATTTTTTAATAACTTGAAATCTCTATCATTTCAATTGACAACTTTAAATTCCAGGCCAGTAATCAGGCAAAGATCATAGCAACTACACAGTAAATATAATACGCAAGCAATGCCGAGGGTCGAACGGAGCGGACCAACAATAATAAATTGCGCATTGTCGAGGGTCGAACCATAGATGCATCTATCTGCCCCGCTCGCGAATCGATCATGGACGCGGTTATACATACAAATAATAAGGCTAGCCTGCTCGCGAATCATACGTGCGACTCAGGTGCTCATATGTACACATATCCACATAATAAATCTGTATTTTATCAAGAAAGCAGTTTTTCTCAGGAAAGCGGTAAAGTTCTTCTTAAAGGAACATGAAATATAGCTTTTAAATCTTTGTTTTGAAACTCATTTTCCATGTTTAATGATATTCAATAATATAACCCTACCAGGTATACAATTATCCACAGAGGAGTCAATTCTCTTTCTAGATGATTAAAAAAATGAACTATAGTCTTCTTCAGATATTCAATTACGATTTCGATTATATTAGAAGTTTAATATTACAGGCAGGATCACAGGTACAACACATAACGCATGCTAGTGGGTCCTAGACTACCTGGACATGGCATAATAGTAGCTACGCACGGACTCCCGTCACCTCGTGCGTACGTATCCCCCGAAGATAATAGCATATACTTAATTAATTCACCTGGGGGACAATTCTCCCTCACAAAGTTAGAAAGAAAACTTACCTCGCTCAGAAATTCCATAACCGGCTTACAAGCCCTTCCGACGACTCCAACGGACGCACAATGCCCCAAAACTATCCAAATAATGGCAAACCAATGAAAATATACTCTAATATTTGCAACAATTCCAAATTATATAATTTCCCAACCCCGCTTAGTGAAATGACAAAAATTCCCTCGGGCCCACGTGCCCGGAATCCGAAATTTTTCGAAGATATATTCTACCCATAGCTTTACTAGTTCAAATATACAATTGATTCCACATTCCATGCTCAAATTCGTGGCTAAAAATCCAAATTACCATTTCTAGGTTTTCTTCAATATTTTCCATTTATCCACCATTTTCATGTATAATTCCATGCAATAACCTTGTATTTAACTTAGAAACATGAAGGAGTTACTTACCTTGTAATTTCTGACGGAAACCCTCTCTTGAAGCTCCTCCAAAATCGACCAACCCAAAGAAGAAATGAAGAAATCGCCAACAATTCTCGGTTTTAAAACCTTCTGCCCAGGCCATTTTTCGCACTTGCGATCCATCACTTGCACCTGCGATTCCGCAGGTTCGACCAAACCACCGCACCTACGGCTTTCCTCAGCTCGAGCAAACTTCGCAGTTGCGCCACATAACCCACATCTGCAACCTCGCAAGTGCGGAAATACCATCGCACCTGCGCTCCCAGCCGGACCATCAATTCTTCGCACCTGTGGTGCCATAGCCGCTCCTGCGACTCCGCACATGCGGCCAAATCCTCGCAGGAGCGGTAACACCAAATGACAGCAAATTCTAGCCTTCTTCAAAAGTCTCAACTTGATCTGTTAACCACCTAGAATCCACCCGAGGCCCCCGGGACCCCGTCCAATTATACCAACATGTTCCAAAACATAATGCGGACTTGCTTGAGGCCTCAAATAATATCAAACAACATAGAAACCACAAATCGCACCCAGATCCCAACTTTATGAACTTAGAAATTTCCAACTTCTACATCCGATGCCGAATTTTATCAAATCACGTCCGATTGACCCCAAATTTTGCACAGTAGTCATATTCAACATTATTGACCTGCTCCAACTTCCGGAATCGCATTCTGACCTCGATATCAAAACTTCCACTTCCGGTCAGATTTCTCAAAAAGCTTCAAATTTCTATCTTTATCCAAATGACTTTAAAATGACCTACGGACATCCAAATTCACTTCCGATAGCGCTCCCAACTCCAGAATCACCATACGAAGCTATTCCCAGACTCGGAATCCCAAACGGACATCAACATCACTAAAATGCGCTTCAAGCAAAACTTGGGAAATTCCTTAAAAAATGCTGACTTCCACATTATACGCCGAAAACTCTCCTGGGTTATCCAAAACCCGATCCGGACATACCCCCAAGTCCGAAATCATCATACGAACCTGCTGGAACCTTCAAATCCTAATTCAGAGGTCGTTTACTCAAAATTCCAATGTTAGTTGATTCTTCCAACTTAATGCTTCTGAAATGAGAATTTTCTTTCCAAATCAACTTTAAACTTTCCGAAATTCAATTCCGACCACACCTACAAGTCATAATACCTGAAATGAGTTGCTCACGGCCTCAAACCGCTGAACGACGCGATAGAGCTCAAAACAGCCGATCGGGTCATTACAGAACGCGACTAGACTCACACGATAGCGGAGAGCAATAGCTTAACTCCATTGATGCCTCACTCCTTTTACACGAATGCGGCTTAGCCCATGCGAACGCGATGACTAAGCTGCCTACTCTACGCGATCGCGTTCTTTTTCATGCGATCATGATGCATTAAGTCCTGAATGGCCTGAAGTTTTGCTACGCGATCGCGGACTCCCTCATGCGATCGCGATGAAGAAATACCTGCTACACTCACACCAGAAAACCAGCAGTCAATACAAGGCTAAAAATGACCCATTGAGCATCTGAAACACCCCTGGGGCCCCCGGGACCTCAACCAAACCTACCAACCAGTCTTAATACCTCATTCGAACATAGTCGAGCCTTCAAACCACATCACTTAACTCCAAAATCACAAATTATACATGGATTCAAGCTTAAAAACTTAGAAATATTTCTAACATCCACAATGATGCCGAAACACGCCAAAACTAGTTGGAATGACCTGAAATTTAACACACAGGTCACAAATGACACTACGGACCTACATCCACTTTCTGAATTCCTTTCCGAGCCCGATATCAAAATTTCACCTATCGGCCGAAATCGCCGAAATTCTAACTTTTGCCAATTCAAGCTTAACTCTACTACAGACCTCGAAACCACATTCCATACGCGCTCCTAACCTCGAAATCACTCAACGGAGCTAACAGAGTTGACAAAATTCCATTTCGGACCCGTCTTCACACAGTTCCACCCATGATCCGATTTCTAAGGCATAAACTCAAAATTAGGGACTAAGTTTCCCAAAATTCTCTGAATTTCATAGCTAACACTCCGGCAAGTCCCAAAAGCAGAAATAAACATGGGGAAAGCAGTTATTAGGAGATCGGGGCTCTAACTCCCAACACGACCGGCCGGGTCATTACAGTATCTCTTGTCCTCTAATATAGGATCAACTGTTGGGAAATGGTTAAGCTTCCAGAATTTTTATAACCTCACAAGTGTTCAACCTCTTTTTCAACACAATAGGCTTGGGGCATAGTTTCCTTAGGTCAAGTAGTGTCAAGGGCGTAACCCATCTTCATGTATATTTTTTTTTGAAATCTCTCTCACATCCATGATACAAGAATCTTCCGATTTTGAGCTAAACTGATTTTCCCTACACTCAAAGAGGCAACCACTGTAACATACTTGACTATTTCTCCTTAGAGCTTACTATTGTCGGGCGAGGCATATATGGAATGGAACAATTGTTACTATCCCTTGCATAACTCGTCGCCTTCCAAGAGTAACTGATGCTAACGTCTTTATCTTCACGATTATGCCTCCCATGTATCTCATTTCTATGAAGAACCACTTCTTTTAGATCTCAGGATCACGTACATGGTTCCCACATTATTGATGCGTGCTAGTTACCTTTATGCCTCACTTGTCTAATAATTGATATCATCACAATGATTAACCATGTCAGCATTGTTAGTAGTAATCTTTGTCTCTTTTAGAATATAACATCATGAAATACTTTGCTCAGCACATTAATGGATTCTTGAATAATTCCAACCCAATCTTGAACTTCGTTGTTCCTCATTGTATTAAATCTATGGGGGTCGAAGGTTCAAACATGTCAAAGAAGAAGCATCACCCTGTGATCACATATATTTGATAGGTAATTTTATGGTCAATTTATGATGGCCCATCTTAGAGTAATTGTTGAAGGTCGCCAAAAGGTTTAGTTTGGGTTTACGGCGTAGAGATTTAGTGTCATGACCCAAAATCCTAACTTAGCTCGTGATGGCGCACAACAGCGGGGTCAGGCAAGCCAACTCTCAATTTACTAAAGGTTCCTTCTTATTATATTAAACAATTTAAAATATACTCAGTTTTTAAAACTTAAAACATGATTCGACAAGGATAAATAGCCAGTTTTAATCAAAAACAGTCATGAAGAGGCGTGAGCCAATATATATATACAAACCTGAAATCCAGAACAACTAACATGTGTGTGCCAGGAACTAGTGTCACAAGTCCTACGGGCATACTAACAGAATATACAAAAGATAAAATATACAGTCCCACTGTTTCAAGGAAATAGACAGGAAATAAGCAAAAGAAAACCGCATGGTGTTGCCGGAGATTGCTAGGAGAAAAGCAGCTCACCGTGAAGTCAGGTCCGTCAAATATCAAGTCAAGCTCTGGTCCGACAACTAGATGCACCAGCCTCATAACCTGTACAATTAAGTACAGAAGTGTGCATAAGTATATAAATATATATGTACCTAGTGAGTATCCCGCCTAACCTCGAAGAGGTAGTGACGAGAGGTCGACATGACACACACTAAGGTCCAACGATATAATTTAGCAGAATATAATAGCAACGGTAGGCATATAAAGGCAGTGAAGCAACAAATATATATGTAAGGTACTGAAATCCAAGAAAAGTACTGGGAATGAATAAAACAATTACCACTTCACTTTTCCCCAAATTATGTCTAATCAATATTAATGAATATAGTAACAAATAAATCATACGCATGCAGGGTAAGGACAATCGGCCGGAGTCATAAGATAGTCATGTTCGTGCACTACCGAGGGTCGACCCGAACCATAAGTGCACCTCTCCACAAAGTACTCACATCAATGCACTATCGAGGATCGAACGGCCCGTACCAAAACTGCATCTCTCAATCCTCTATATGCACTGCCGAGGATCGAACGGCCCATACACAAAGTGCATCTCTCAATCTGCTGTGGCATACGGCCCGTTCCCATAACAGTGGGGGAAAATCACACTCCGCTCGCGGAATGAAAATTGCAAAGCGGTCACATGCACACACATTATTCCTTTTTAAATTACTTTCAGTAAACAATTCCTTACAAGTTTTCTCAAATTCTATCACCCCAGGGAAGTAAGAAGCATGTAACATTAATTTATTAAGCATATAGTTCATATAAAGTAAAACACAAGGAATGATGTGGGCCTAACTACCCGGACATAATAGTAATAGCTGCTACGTACGGACTCTCGTCACTTTATACGTATATAGTCCCCAAATATTATCACATATAGCATTTAAATCACCTAAGGGGATAGTTCCCTCTTACAAGGTTAGAAAGGAGGTTCACCTCGTGTCGAAACTACTTTACGGGTCAAGAACGCTCCCGAAAATCCATACTCGACACCCACGGACTCGAAACTAGCCAAATGTTATACAAATATACCAATTTATACTCAAAGCATGAAATTCTTCTATTACTTAGCCAAATTCATCATTCTTGAAAGAATCCTAAAATCCAACCCCACGCCCGCATGCTCGGATTCAAAAAATTCTCAAAGGAAACACTCACCCATAGCCTAAGGGGCATTAATACATGATTTTCACTCGATTTCATAGCTAATTGACGGGTTATTTTCTACATTTTCAAATGCCTTGGGTTGCTACCCCAAATGCTTAGTTTTCACTAATTTAGGTAGTTAATTTAGCTTGTAATCCATGCATGAAGCTAATATTAGAGTAGAATTTACTTACCTTCAATAACTAGGTCGTTTTCCCCTCTTGAATGGTGGAAATCGTCCCAAGGAAGAAGAAGAAGATAAGGAAATGAATTAAATCACGTGTATAAAAACACACTGCCCATCTTCTCCTTCTATTCGAACGCATCAGGGGCAGTACGTTCGCGATGAACAAATGGTCAGGCCTGATGAGGCCTTCTATGCGAACGCGGAGAGGTCTTCGCGAACGTAGAGGCTAGCCAGGCTAGACCTACCCGAACATAGATAGGGGGTGCGAACGAATTGAATAAAGGCTAAGCTGGTCTGGCCCAATGCCCTACCCTATGCGAACATGGAGCACCTATGCGAACGCATAGGGCAAATTTTCACTCCCGCCCAGATCCTTCTATGCAAACATGGCAGAGCAACCGCGAACGCATAGAAGGAAACTAGACACAGAAATTCTAGTCTTTTGCAATTAACTCTAAGGGGTCCGAAACTCACCCAAACCCCTCCGGACCCCGTCCAAAGGCACTGGCAAGTATGTATTCATGACCCAGACTCGCTCGAATTTTCGGAACGTAAAAAACAACAATGAAACTAAGAATTCGACCCCAAAACCAAATTGAATCAAACTTTGAACTTAAAGTTCTAGAATTCGCTAACAATGCGCCGAACCGACCTATACTACTCGGAATGACACCAAATTTTGCAGGCAAGTCATAAATGACATAACGGAACTATTCCCGATCTCGAAATTCGGTTCGGACCTCAACAACTAGAAGGGACCTATAAACCTCGGGCACAACTGCCCTTCTTTCCAAACCTCATAATACCCTTCATCGGCGAGACCTTCAACAGAACCTTGTCTCCCTCCATAAGTGATACATCTCGCGCCCTCTAATCCGCGTAACTCTTCTGTCTGGACAGTGCTGTGCGGAGCCTCTCCTGGATCAACTTCACTTTCTCCAAAGAATCCCTCACCAGGTCGGTGCCATATAACTTAGCCTCGCTAGGCTCAAACCACCCGATAGGAGAACGACATCGCCGACTATACAAAGCCTCAAATAGGGCCATCTCGATGATGGAGTGGTAACTATTATTGTAAGGAAACTTGGCCAAAGGCAAGAACTGGTCCCACTGACCTCCGAAGTCAATCACGCATGCCCTGAGCATGTCCTCCAATATCTGAACTGTACGCTCCGACTGACCATCAGTCTGAGGGTGAAATGTTGTGCTGAGATCGATCAGGGTGCCCATCTCACTATGCAATGCTCTCCAAAATTGTGAGGTGAACTGAGGACCTCGTTCTGATATAATGGACACCGGCACACCGTGCAATCGGACTATCTCCCTAATGTAGATCTGGGCTAACCTCTCAAGAGTATAAGTAGTAGCTACTGGAATGAAATGCGCCGATTTGGTAAATCTATCCACAATGACCCAAACCGCATCAACCTTCCGCAAGGTCCGAGGCAACCCAACCACCAAGTCCATAGTGATGCGCTCCCATTTGCACTCAGGAATGGGCATCTACTGAAGTAGGCCTCCTGGCCTCTGGTGCTCATACTTAACCTGTTGGCAATTAAGACACCTAGCTAGACCCCTACAATGTCCTTCTTCATCCGCCTCCACCCGTAATTCTACTTCAAATAACGATACATCTTCGTAGCACCAGGATGAACAGAATACTGAGAACTGTGTGCCTCATCTAGAAGCCTCTCCCTCAGGCCATCAACATTAGGAATACATAAGCGGCCCTAAAGTCTCAGAACACCATCCTCACCAATAGTAACCTCCTTGGCCCTACCCTGAGCCACTGTCTCCCTAAGCTCTGCGAAGCACGGATCATAGAACTGGCGGGCCTTAATATCCCCAAATAACGAAGACTCAGCAACCACATGTGCTAAAACTTGACGAGGCTCTGAAAGGTCTAATCTCACAAGGCGATTGGCCAAGGACTGAATGTCCAAGGCTAGAGTTCTCTCCTCTGCTACAATATAAGCCAAGCTACCCATACTCTCCGCCTTCCTGCTCAAAGCATCTGCTACCACGTTTTCCTTGCCCGGATGATAAATAATGGTGATATGATAATCCTTCAACAACTCAAGCCATCTGCGCTACCTCAAATTAAGATCCCTTTGCTTGAACAAGTGATGTAAGCTATGGTGGTCTGTATAAACCTCACAGGAAACTCCATACAAGTAGTGCCTCCAAATCTTAAGAGTATGAACAATCGCCGCCAACTCCAAGTCGTGCACAGAGTAATTCTTCTCATGAACCTTCATCTGGAGTGAAGCATAAGCAATAACTCTCCCTTCCTTCATCAACACAACCCCAAGACAACGCGGTAAGCGTCGCAATATAATGAATACATCACAGAACCAGAAGCCAATACTAGAGCTGGTGCTGAGGTCAATGCTATCTTGAGCTTTTGAATGTTGCCTCATACTCGTCAGACTATCGTAACAGGGCATTCTTCTGAGTCAATCTGGTCAATGGAGTTGCAATAGAAGAGAACCCCTCCACAAATCGGCGATAATCGCCTACTAGGCCCAAAAAGCTTCTGATCTCTTTAGCTGAACTAGGACGCGACCAACTCTGAACCGCCTCAACCTTCTGAGGATCAACCTGATACCCTCTCCGGATACCACATGCCCCAAGAATGCCACGAAATCCAACCAGAACTCACACTTGGAGAACTTAGCATATAGCTTCTGTTCTCGCAAAGTCTGGAGCACAACTCTCAAATGCTGCCCGTGCTCCCCCAGGCTACGTGAGTAAATCAAAATGTCATCAATGAAGACAATGACAAAGGAATCCATATACGGCCTGAACACCATATTCATCAAGTCCATGAATGTTGTTGGGGCATTAGTCAAGCCAAAGGACATCACCAGGATTTCATAATGGCCATATCTCGTACGAAAAGCAGTCTTCGGAACATCTGAAGACCAAATCTTCAACTGATGATATCCCGATCTCAAATCAATCTTAGAAAACACACGAGCACCCTGTAATTGTTCAAACAAATCATCGATGCGCAGCAAAGGAAACTTGTTCTTAATGGTAACCTTGTTCAACTGGCGGTAATCAATACACATCCGCATAGACCCATCCTTCTTCTTCACAAATAGAACTTGAGCACTCCACGACGATACACTCGGTCTGATGAACCCCTTAGCTAACAACTCCTCAAACTGCTCCTTCAACTCCTTCAACTCTTTCGGATCCATAAGGTACGGAGGAATAGATATAGGATGGGTGTCTGGAGCTAAATCAATGCAGAAATCAATATCACGGTCTGGAGGCATGCCTGGAAGGTCTGAAGGAAATACATCAGCAAACTCTCGAACCACTGGCACTGAATCAATCATCGGATACTCGAAAGTGGTGTCCCACACATAGGCCAGACAACCCTTCTCGACCATATGTCGAGCCTTCAAGAATGAAATAAACCGGCTGGCTGCACTAACTGAGGAACCTCTCCACTACAGCCTAGGCGACTCGGGCATGGATAAAGTAACTGTCTTGGCATGGCAATCTAGCACGACATGATAAGGAGATAGCCAATCCATGCCTAAAATAATCTCGAAATCAACCATGTGGAGAACTAAGAGATCTGCTCGAGTCTCGAACCCACAAAATGTAATCACACAAGAACGACAAATCCGGTCTACAAACACAAAACCGCCCACGGGAGTGGACACAAAAAAAGTAAAACCCAAGGACTCACGAGGGACATCTAGAAAAATGAGCAAATAAGAAAGAAACATAGGAATAAGTGGACCCTGGATAAAATAACACCGCTGCCTCTCTACCGCATATTGTAATATTACATGTGATCACGGCGTCTGAGGCTACTGCATCTGATCTGGCCGGAATGGCATAGAATCTGGCTGGAGTGCCGGAAGACTGAGATCCACCAGAGTGAACAGGAGCTGCCTGACCTCCCCCTAACTGGCTTCACCTCTAGGATGACCCCTACTAACCTGTCCTCCACCTCTAGGTGGCTGGACTGCTGGTGCCGGACCCGTCGGCTGATAACCCTGTTGTACGGCCTTGCCCCGAAACCTGGGACAGTGCCTTCTCATATGGTCTGGCTCTCCACTCTCGTAACAACTCCCAAGTAGCATAGTATGCTTCCCCGAAGAAGAACCCTAAATGGTTGGAGGGCGATGAGAGCCCTCTGGCATAGCACTGAAGTAAGGGTCGGAGGATCTCGGATGACTGGGATAACCACTGTGTGAACTCTGATTGGCTGGAGCACGGTAGGAACGCTCTAGCATGGCGCTGAAATGAGGCCTCACTGGAACACCTCGGGGAGGTGGTGGAGGTGCTGAATATATAGGACTGCTGAGCTGACCACTGCTATACTGACCGCTGCCCCTAGCTGGGGCACCTTTGAAATCTCCAGAGAATCTATCCCTCTTGTCCTGCTGCCCCTGCTCCTAGCTCCTCAACTGATACCCCTCGATCCTGCGAGCAATCTCTACCACAAGCTGATAAGGAGTACCCATCTCCACCTCTCGGTCTATGGTGGCCCTAATACCTGGATGCAACCCAGCCACAAATCTCTGCACCCTCTCTACATTAGTAGGTAGTATCATGAGTGCATGGCGAGACAACTCTGAAAATATGGCATCATAATATGTCACTGACATCTGCCCCTGCTCTAGCCGCTCAAACTGATACCGCAGCTCTTCCCTCTAAGAGGGTGGGATATATCTATCCAGAAACATCTGCGTGAACCGCTCCCATGTGACAGGAGGAGAATCTGCTGGCTGCTGAGAATATAGGGCTGCCACCACCTACGAGCTCTGCCCTCTAACTGAAAGGTAGTGAAATCCACTTCGTGGGACTCTCGTATCCTCATGTTGTGCAGTCTGTCCCTGCACCTATCCACAAAGTCTTGGGCATCCTTGCCTCACTCACCCCTAAAGACCGGAGGGTGAAATCGAGTCCATATATCCAATAACTTCTGCGGATCACCGCCGCAGCTGGTCTGGGCTCAGGTGCTGCTGTAATAGGCTGGACCCCACCCACGGGCAGTGTACCGGGGGTATGATGTAATGTTGTTGTCTGTCCTACAGCCTGGGCAGTAAGGGTATGGACTCCCCCTCCCACCTGAGAAGTGGCAGGATCTGCTGGAAATAAACCAGCCTAGGACATAGTGTTAATAAATCTCATCATACGCCCCATGACTGCCTGGAAGCCTGGCGCCGTCATGAGGTAGTGACGAGAGGTCGACATGACACTCATTAAGGTCCAATGATATAATTTAGCAGAATATAATAGAAACGGTAGGCATGTAAAGGCAGTGAAGCAAAAAATATATAAGTAAGGTACTGAAATCCAAGGAAAGTACTAGGAATGAATAAAACAATTACGACTTCACTTCCCCCAAATTCTGTCAAATCAATATCCATGAATTTAGTAACAAATAAATCATACGCATGCAGGGTAAGGACAACCGGTCGGAGTCATAAGATAGTCATGTCCGTGCACTACTGAGGGTCGAACAACCCGAACCATAAGTGCACCTCTCCACAAAGTACTCACATCTATGCACTGCCGAGGATTGAACGGCCCGTACCAAAAATGCATCTCTCAATCCTCTCCATCCATTGCCGAGGATCGAACGACCTGTACCAAAAGAGCATCTCTCAATCCTCCATGGCGTACGGCCCGTTCCCATAAGAGTTGGGGGAAAATCACACTCCACTTGCGGAATGTAAATTGCGAAGTGGTCACATGCACACACATTATTCCTTTTTAAATTACTTTCAATGATCAATTCCTTACAAGTTTTCTCAAATTCCATCACCCCAGGGAAGTAAGCAGCATGTAACATTTAATTTATTAAGCATATTGTTCATATCAAGTAAAACACAAGGCACGATGTCGGCCTAACTACACGGACATAATAGTAATAGCCGCTACGTACGGACTCTCGTCACTTTGTACGTACGGACTCTCGTCACTTTGTACGTACGTAGCCCCCAAATATTATCACATATAGCATTTAAATCACCTAGGGGGACAGTTCCCTCTTACAAGGTTATAAAGGAGACTCAGCTCGTGTCGAACCTACTTTCCTGGTCAAGAACGCGCCCGAAATTCCAAACTCGACACCCACGGACTCGAAACTAGCCAAATGTTATACAAATATATCAATTTATACTCAAAGCATGAAATTCTTCTACTACTTAGCCAAATTCATCGTTCTTGAAGAAATCCTAAAATCCAACCCCATGCCCGCATGCTCTGATTCCAAAAATTCTCGAAGGAAACACTCACACATAGCCTAAGGGTCATTAATACATGATTTTCACTCGATTTCATAGCTAATTGACAGGTTATTTTCTACATTTTCAAAAGCCCTAGGTTACTACCCCAAATCCTTAGTTTTCACTAATTTAGGTAGTTAAAAGCTTGTAATCTATGCATGAAGCTAATATTGTAGTAGAATTTACTTACCTTCAATAACTAGGTCATTTTCCCCTCTTGAATGGTAAATATTGTCCCAAGGAAGAGGTAGAAGATAAGGAAATGAATTAAATCCCGTGTATAAAAACAGACTGCCCAACGGCCCTTTCTATGCGAACGCATCAAGGGGCAGTGCGTTCGCGATGAACAAATGGCCAGGCCTGATGAGGCCTTCTATGCGAACGCGGAGAGGTCTTCGCGAATGCAGAGGCTATCCAGGCAAGACCTATGTTAACGCACATGGGGGGTGCGAACGCACTGAGTAAAGGCTAAGCTAGTCTGGCCCAATGCCCTACCCCATGCAAATGCGGAGCACCTATTTTTCTATGCGAACGCGGCAGTGAAACCGCGAACGCATAGAAGGAAACCATACACATAAATTCTGGTGTTTTGCAACTAGCTCTGAGGGGTCCGAAACTCACCCGAGCCTCTCGGGACCCCGTCCAAAGGCACTGGCAAGCCTATATTCATGATACGGAATCGCTCGAATTTTTGGAACGTGAAAAACAACAACGAAACTAAGAATTCGACCCCAAAACCAAATTGAATCAAACTTTGAACTTAAAGTTCTAGAATTCGCTAACAATGCGCCGAACCGACCTGTACTACTCGGAATGACACAAAATTTTGCAGGCAAATCATAAATGATGTAACGAGACTATTTTCGGTCTCGGAATTCTGTTCGGACCTCGATAACACAAAAATATGTCCAAAATCACAATAGGAACTTAAGGAACTTCTTATTTCTATATTGGCCGCCGAAACGCTATCGGGTCAGAAACCCATTCTGAACATACGCCCAACTCCAAAATAATCATACGAGGCTACCAGAACTGTCCAAACTCAATTCCGAGGTCATTTACTAAAAATGTTGACCAAGTCCAATTGGCCTTAAAGGCCAACCTTAAGGAACCAAGTGTTCCTATAGCATTCTAAACACTTCCGAATCCGGTGGAAATTATTGAAGGTGAAGTTAATGGATAGTTAGCTTATGCGAGGTATCGAGTTGTCATCCTTGTTAGATAAGTTTGGGAGTTGAGATTGTTTTCGTGAAGTGTTATGGCAAAGTCTGTAAGTCGAGGAGGCCACCTTGAAGGTCGAATGTGTCACAGAAAGATATTATTATCGCATGATTGTATAACAATTGTTTTGATTTGAAAGGTAGCTTCTAGGTGTTATGATTTAAAAATATGCAGTTCATGTCCATATAACATTATGATAATATAGTTTTGGTAATGTTGTGATTAGTTTTATTGGTATATACGTTGTAATTCTTTGTGGAGTTGTGGATGTGTTGTTAGTGGTTTTTCGTGATTCTCTGGCACGTGGATAGGCCCAATTACGAAGGAGAGCGCCAAAATTTCTGAAAAATTTGGAGATTTGAGGTACGTCAGAAAAGAAATAAGTCATGTTAAGTGTTTGGGGCGTGACTTGCCACCCGACAAAAACATTGATTTTGGCATTAATTTGTTGCCGAGCACTCAACCCATTTCTATTCCTCCACATCGTATGGCTCCTCCTGAGTTGAATAAATTGAAGGAGTAGTTACAGGAGTTGTTTGATAAGGGCTTCATTTGGCCCAGTGTGTCAGCTTGGGGTGCTACAGTCTTATTTGTGAAGAACAATGATGGTTTTATGTGTATGTGCATTGATTTTCGCCAGCTGAACAAAGTTACAGTGAAGAACATGTATCTATTTCCTTGTATGATGACTTATTTGATCAGTTACACGTGTTTTACATTCATGCTATCATCAGTTGAAGATTCAGGAGCCAGGTATCCCGAAGACTGCTTTCAGGACTCGGTATGGTCACCACGAGTTCCTTGTGATGTCTTTTGGGCTGACCAATGCCCCCAACAAATTTTATGCACTTGATGCACAGTGTGTTCCGGCCCTATCTTGACTCCTTCGCCATTGTGTTTATTGATGACATTATGGTGTACTTCCGGAATCGGGAGGATCATGAGCAGCACTTGAGGATTGTGCTTCAGATCTTGAGATAACAGAAGTTATATGCAAAATTTTCAAAGTGTGAGTTTTGGGTAGGCTCAGTGGAATTATCGGGTCATGTAGTATCGAGTGATAGGATCAAGGTGGATACCAAGAAGGTGGAAGTAGTGCAGAGTTGTCCTAGACTGTCATCAACTACAAACATCCGGAGTTTTCTTAGTTTTGCAGGGTATTACCGTTGTTTTGTATAAGGTTTCTCATCTATTGCAGCACTTATGACCAGGCTGACCCAGAAGGGTGCTTCGTTCAGGTGGACAGAAGAGTGTGAGGAGAGCTATAGAAGCTCAAGACAGCTTTGACCATAGCCCAGTACTGGTATTGCCTATAGGTTCGGGGCTTACACTGTATATTATGATGCGTCGCGGATTGGTTGCTGCGCGGTGTTGATGAAGGACGGTAGGGTGATTTCCTACGCGTCCAAACAGTTGAAGGTGCATGAAAAGAACTATCCTATCCACGACCTTGAGTTAGCAGCTATTGTTCATGTCTTGAAAATATGGCAGCACTATTTTTACGGTGTCCCTTGTGAGATTTATAACGATCAGCGGAGTTTGTAGCATCTGTACAAGAAAAAATATCTTAAATTGCATCAGCAGATGTGGTTGGAGCTACTTAAGGACTATGATATCACTATTTTGTACCATCCGGGAAAGGCTAATGTGGTGGTCGTTGCTTTGGGTCGTCGGGCGGAGATTTGAGGGAGTTTAGCATATCTACCAGTAGCAGAGAGGCCATTGGCATTGGATGCTCAGGCCTTAGCCAGCCTGTTTGTGAGATTGGATATTTCTTAGCCGAGCCGAGTATTGGCTTGTGTGGTCTCTCGGTCTTCTCTTTATGATCGTATCAAGGAGCGTCAGTATGATGACCCCCATCTGCTTGTCCTTAAGAACACGGTCCAACATGGTGATGTCAAGGAGGTCATTATTGGGGATGATGGTTCATTGAGGATGCAGGGCGAGCTATGTGTGGCCAATGTGGATGGTTTTTGCGTGAATTGATTCTCCAGGAGGCTCACAGTTCGCCATACTCCGTTCATCCAGGTATTACAAAGATGTATCAGGACTTGTGGCAGAATTACTAGTGGAGATGGATGAAGAAGGACATAGTGGAGTATTTGGCTTAGTGTCTTAAAACCTAGCAGGTGAAGTATGAGCATCAGCGACCATGTGGGTTTCTTCAGAAGTTAGAGATTTCGGAGTGGAAATGGGAGCGATCAGTATAGATTTTGTTGTTTAACTCCCACGGACCCAGCGAAGTTTTGATGTTGTTTGGGTAATTGTGGATAGGCTAACCAAGTCAACTCATTTCATTCCTGGGATGACTACCTATTCTTCCTAGCAGCTACCTCGAATTTATATCCGTGAGATCGTCAGACTTCATGGCGTACATGTATCTATCATCTCTGATCGGAGTACGCAGTTTACATCACGGTTCCGGAGGGCTGTACACATGAGTTGGGTACTCGAGTGGAGCTGAGCACGCCATTTCACCCTCAGACGGACAGCCAGTCCGGGCGTATTATTCAGATTTTAGAGGACATGCTTTGTACGTATGTGATCGAATTTGGAGGTTCGTGGGATCAAATCTTGCCACTTGAAGAATTTTCCTACAACAACAGTTATCAGCCGAGCATCCAGATGGCACCATCAGAGGCTCTTTATGGTAGGCGGTGTTGGTCTCCACTGGGTTGGTTCGAGCTAGGCGAGGCTAGATTATTGGGTACGGACTCGGTTCAATCTGCCCTTGATAAGGTGAAGGTGGTTCAGAACCGACTTCACACAGCGTAGTCCAGACAGAAGAGTTATGCGGACTAGAAGGTTCGGGATGTTGCATTCATGGTTGGATAGCGGGTCTTACTCCGGTTACACCTATGAAGGGAGTTATGAGGTTCGGGAAGAAGGGAAAGCTGAGCCCAAGGTTCATTGGTCTCTTTGAGGTGTTGCGGCGAGTTGGGGAGGATGCTTATGAGCTTACCTTACCTCCCAATCTAGCGGGAGTTCATCCGGTATTCCATGTTTCTATGCTCCAGAAGCATCAGAGTGATCCGTCTCATGTGTTGGATTTCAGCTCAGTCGAGCTGGACAATGATATATCTTATGTTGAGGAGCCAATGGCTATTTTGGACAGGCGGTTCGAACGCAGAGGTCAAAGAATGTTGCTTCCCTGAAGGTTCAGTGGAGGGGTCAGCCGGTCGAGGAGGCGACTTTGGAGACCGAACATGATATGTGCAGCCGTATCCTAATCTTTTTATACTCGTTTGAGGACAAACAATTGTTTTAAGACGGGGAGGATGTAAAGACCCGACCGTTCTTTTTTAGAGTTATAGCCCTGATCCCCTGTTTACTGCTTTCTCCATATCTTTTTTTGCTTATGTGACTTGCCGTGATGTCTTTGTTATGGTTTCAGAGTGTTTTGGGACACTTAGTCCTTAAAACGGAAGCTTAAGTCTTAGGATTTTGACATAGTCGAAATTGTATGAATACGACTCCGAAATGGAGTTTTGTTGATTTCGTTAGCTCCGTTGGGTGATTTGGGCTTAGGGTGTGTCCAGATTGTGTTTTGGAGGTATTTACCTTATTTAGGCTTGAAATGGTGAACGTTGAATTTTTTGAGATTTTTGCCGGAAATGGAATATTTGGTATCAGGGTCGAATTTTTATTCTGAAAGTTGGAGTAGGTCCGTAATGTCGAATATGACTTGTGTGCAAAATTTGGGGTCAATCGGACATGGTTTGATAGGTTTCGGCATCAGCTATAGAAAATTAAAGTTTCAAGTTCATTAAGTTTGAATCGGAGGGTGGTTCATGTTTTTTGCGTTGTTTGATGTGATTCAAGGGCTCAACTAAGTTTGTATGGTGTTTTAGTACTGGTTGGTATGTTTTGTTTGGGTCCCGGGGGCCTCGGGTGTGTTTCTGATGCTTAACTAATTGAGTTTGGACTTAGGCCATTGCTGACTTTTCTGGTCTTCTGGTGTTTCGCACATGCAGAGGGGAGACCGCAGGTGCAGACTCAAACGTGCGGAAGAAGGAGCTGCATTTGTGCGACTGCTCATACGAGCAGCGTGGGTCACAGGTGCGGCTCCTTGGTCGCAGGAGTGGATCCGCAGGTGCGACGCCTCTCTCGCAGATGCAGACCCAGGGGACATAAGGTAAGTCCTCACTATGGAATTTCCGCAGGTGCAACATCGGATGTGCGATTATAGGTCCGCAGATGCGACATCGCTGGGCAGAAAAAGTCAAGTTCAAGGGTTTGATTCCCATTTCAATTTTGGGACCTTGAGAGCTCGGTGTGAGCCGATGTTTCGAGGATTCTTCAAGGAATTTTTGGGGTAAGTGATTCTAACCCGGATTGGACTGTATTTCATGAATCTATTGCTATTTTCATCATCTAATTAGGGATTTGAGTTGGAAATTTGGGGAAAAATGGTAGAAACTTCCTATACTAAAATTGTTAGTTTTGGAAGGCGATTTGAGGTCGGATTCGAGTAATTCTTGTATGGTTGGACTCATGAGTGAATGAGTGTTAATATTTTGTGACTTTTACCCGATTCCTAGACATGGGCCCGGGGAGGCTTTTTAGGGCGATTTTCTAAATTTCATCCTTAAGCTTAGATTTCATTAATTAGATTAGTTTCTTATAGATATATTTATGGTATATAATTGGTTTTGGCTAGATTTTAGAGTCAGATATTCGTGGGAAAATCATTGCTACTGATTGATTGAGCTTGGTTCAAGGTAAGTGGTTTACCTAACCTTGTGTGGGGGAAATCCCCTTAGGATCTGGTGTTGTTATGATATGTGAGCACCATGTACACGAGGTGACGAGTGCGTACATAAGCTATTTGTATAAAACCTGATTTTTACTGACTAATAACTTGTTATCATCTTAATTGAGTATATTAGCATGTGTATTTATTCTGTTAGCCTAGAATAGCATTTCTATATGTCTTAATTTTTTATCTGAACTCTTTGTAGCATGCTTAGTGGATCCTGCTTCTTTTCTTGACTTGTACTTAGTCTAAACTGTAGGTTTTCTTGCTGTAACTATTATCTTCATTTTGTTTGAGTTGCGTATTTACTTTGGGACTATGGGACGGTATCCCGGGAGATGCCCCTGCATGTTTACTTTTGGGACTACGGGATGGTATCCCAGGAGACCCCATGTACATTTACTTTTGAGACTATTAGGCGGTACTTCGGGAGTTCTTCCTGCACATTTCCTTTTGAGACTACAAGGCGGTACCCCGGGAGTTCTCCCTGTATATTTATTTTGGGACTACGAGACGGTATTTCGGGAGTTTCCTCGTTGTTTAATTTGTGTGTTGTACTATTATTTGTTGTATTTCCTTTCATTAAAATCTAGTATATTATTATATTGTATATCTCCTGCCTTATTTATTATTTACCAGTGGGACTGACCTGACCTCGTCACTACTCGGTCGATGTTAGGCTTGGCACTTACTGGGTACCATTGTGGTGTACTCATGCTAGCCTTCTGCACATGTTTTCATGTGCAGATCCAGGTACATCATTCTAGCCTCACTATTAGTTGTGCACCTGCTACTGTTACGGAGACTTCAAGGTACATTTGTCGCGTCCGCAGATCTGGGAGTCCCCTTCTATCTCTTTGTGTAGTTCTTCCTCTAATACTTCTAAATACTGATGTATAAAACAATTAGTAAATTCTTAGAAGCTTGTGACTTATGATGTTCCGGGACTTAGGAAAATTATGTATGTATTTTTTGCAGAGTTGTTATTGTATATGACGAGCGGAATTTATATCAATTATTTCATTATTGTTGTTGTTAGTGGTATCAATTTATGTTTTTTTTTTCTTTTTCGTGGTTATTCCGTAAATGTTTGGCTTACCAAGTCGTAGAGACTAGGTGTTGTCGCGACCTCTCACGGAGGGAATGTTGGGTCGTGACAATAGGACATTCTGATTTGAATCTAATTATGTAAGAAGCATATATGTATTTAACTTTCATTTAGATACCATGCTCAAAAGATGTCATAACTTTTAAATAAAAGATCTATATTTTTGTTCTTGAATATTTGAAAGCAACTTTCTGTCTAATCCACATGACTCGTTAATATAAGTTATCACTTCTTCTCATCTCAAGTGTTTAGTAAAAGAGAAGGATAGTATTATGTTTTAAAAGTAATAAATTTCAAACTTTTCTCTAAAAGATATTGTTAGAATTCATGCCTATTGGGTTAAAGCTTTGACTTATGAATTGATGACAATTAAATCTGAACTTATTGCGGTTTTCTTAGAACCTTCATTATTGAATATAGGTAATTTTGTTATGACACTAAGATGAATTTTAGATTTTTCTTTTATAGATTTAAATCTATTTACTGCTAAACATTTTCTTTAGACATCATGGCCCCTAGGATTTAAAAGACATGTTAAGGTGTTGGGCCAATTTTACTCTTCGAAAGACTTATTAAAATGGAACTGCATTTCACAACTATTTGTATATGGGTTACTACTGTTCTTGGGTCTCTAGACTATTACAGAGTAAAAAACAATGTTAGTTATACTCATGCATTATGCTTTCTTGTATTAAATCTTCGCATCTAATTTTTCTTCTCTTTTTATCCCCTTTTTGCATAAGCTCTTGGAGCAAAATGGAGTCTCAAATGAGACTCAACACTACCCGAGTATGGCATCATCACATCCTCTACTCTTATAGATGCATCGGATAGCAAAAAAATAAACGAGGCGCTTGAGGATGCCTATGGCACCCTTATTTAATTGAACATTATTTTTATCTCGACATAAATCAAACTGATTCCTCTAGTAACGCCTAGCCTGGCAAGTATATATGTTTTAATTACTTATTATCTTTGTTTTAAAGGTTTTAACTACAATCTAGTATGGAATTATCTATGTTTCAATTAGCGTTGAGCACATTTGGCCCTAAAACACATCAACAGACTTTAATACTTATGGGAAATGTTTTGAAATCTTCCTTTAATCTCAAACAGTTTTTCTATAAGTATGAATTGGTTTTTAAGTGTTAACTATATTAACTTAACTATTCCTTCTTACGTTTTGGAAAGTGTTAACAAAATAAATTTGCTTTGATTTCAGAACTTTGAAATTTGACTTATCATAGTAAGTTTTTCTGAACGTTTAACTAATAAAAGCTTTTAATATTTATTTTCTTAACTAGTGAATAAACCTAAATTTGACTGATTAACTGTGATTAACGAATCATATAGGTGCCTTCATAACATTCCTTATATGATTAACTAAAATTCTCACGGATTATCTTGAGGTTAAATACACTATAAAACACAGAGTTAACTTGAAGCATTATTTAGTAAATAGGTGTCCTAATTCACTTTTAAAATAATTAGGTGGTGACTCTCTTAAAATGATTCGGTCTTTCCAATATGTTATACTTTAGCTTGACCCGTGTTATAATGGGGTATAACAGCTTGGCGATTTTACTGAGAAAACTAAGTTCTAAACCATAACAAACTTAGGTTTATAATAAAATTGTGATGCGGTTGTGATTGTTTATGATGCTTATTTAAATTGCCTTTATGTGATAAAATGTCGTATATGAATTGTTGGTCTATCATTATTGCTTTATATAAACTGTCATACCGTTACACTTCTTCCAATCCTGAAAAATTCACACAAACCACATACCTAACAGTTACGTGGTTTGCGGTCGTGCACTATCAAAACACCATTTAGGGTAATGTTCGTGGGTAAGTCGATCAGCGGTGCAGCCAGCAGTCACGGGCTTTCCACTCTCAAGTTCTATACTTGGGAGCAAACCAGGTTAGGAAAACCCACTATTAGACAAAAATTATTTCAAGAATATGCATCATTTTAACCTTAGGTGACTTAATACCTGATGTGTATTAAATCCATTAGTTAACCTTACCTAAATGTTCAAGTGGATTTTCAACTCCAAGTGACACCTTATCACGTATATGTGCATTATTTGAAAGTGAACATGCTAATTATGTGGACAATTTGCTCTAAATTAATTAACTCTAGGTAAATGAGCATGACTAACTTTTCTATCAAATGTATAAAAAATTTCAAATAGCATAATCGGGCATAACAACGAGAAGTTTAAACATGACGAAAATATCTTTTATTATAATTTCTTTTGAGTTTTTATGACACGAAAAAAGTTTTAAGCAATTCATGTACTATATTTTCTTTTGAAAAAAAATATAGAATTGTTTAATTAATTTACAGCTATTGAAACACAAAATGACATATTTATCTTTAAATACAACTTAGACCTACCTCTGGCACAAAGAGGTGCATATTACGACGCGTTATTATTTGTTATGCTTTGAAATATGTCACATGCTTTGTTTGCTCACTTGCTTAATTGTTATGTTGTTTACCTGACTTCAATATTTTTACTAACATCATTTATTGTTTTTCAGAAGAAGAAAGTATGGACTATCCAACTTGCTTACATTTTTATATATACTTTATTTGTTCATATATTTACATTTTTATATCGTCTTTCCAAATTAATAATAACCGCCAATTGTTCTGCACTGATTTTAGAGCATCGTTTAAGTATTTACTTAGTCCCAAATTTTCCTTTGGTCCACTCCAATTCTTACAGCCTAATTAATATATCATTTTATTCTTTGGGCATGATTTCTATTATTTATAAGGTAGGACGTTTTACCCGCAAACTCTTCAACATGCTCGGTTGGTCATGAAATTCCTCAATATTCATGCCTTAAACTAGCCTTAATGATTTTCTTTAAACAACAATGAGCATCTTACTCTCTATAACAAATATCATTCTTACTTATTTAAAAACATGCATAATCTTTCATAATTATGTGATAAATTTTGCTCGTCTATGGGGATTATCTATGTTTGCTAGTTAATTTTATTCCAATCTTTTTATTAAAATATGATAAAAAATTTTAAAATATTGTCATTCGTACCTCACATAATTTTCATACCTTCAATTCTTCCTTGTTTTTTTCAATCTCGACTTAATCTTTTATCTTCAACAACATATAACATTTGCCTCGAGCTCTATGTTTCATAATATCTATTTAGCATCCTACATTTGTCTTTGAATTTTAACCTTCGTGCCAATTCTTGTTTACAAGTAGGTAGATGTCCAAACTTGTGCAATCTACCAAGCAATAGAAGGTCACTATTTGGTCAATTTGCATCGTCAAATTATTCTAAAATTTTACCTATTCAATTCAAGTTTTTGTATCGTCTTATTTCGGGTCGTCAAGATTAATCTTCACACATACATTAATTTTATGTTTTAGCACGTCAATCGAGGTACTGTCCCATATGTCTCAGAACGGTTAACATCGTATTCCCATGCCTCGATAACTTTATGATTTGCCAATGATGTAAGAAAAAAAATCAAATTAGAATATTTTCATGTCAATTGGAGTATTACAAGCTTGTCTATATCCAAATACCAACAATTTATTTTCTAATATCAAAATCACCTATCTTTGGCGTCTCTTAAACATTGGAATATTATAAGACCCGATCTCGTTGGTTTCTTAGGCATGCATTTTTAAATATTCTACCCTTAGCATTCAATATTTATCTACTCCATAGTGACTATATATATCTTTTTTCTAAAATATGTTGACTCAAGTTGAACATCAAAGAATAGAAATCTTCAAAGACAATATGTCTGATCAAATAACAATGATTGACCTAGATGTGGATGAGTTTGAGTACAAGAAATATAAATTCGAATCATATCAAAACAAGATTGCTAAGCTTGAGATAAAGGTAGAACAAATAGAGCAAGAAATTGATGGAATTAAGAAAATGATAGCCGATCATAAGAACTCATCCAACTAAGAAGGCTAATCACCATTCGCACAGCTGCACCTCCCATTTATGAGTGTAATGCCTAGTTTTTTCATTGCTCTTTCTTGTTAGAAAGGGCATTCTAAGCTCCCAAAAACGTGGATGAAGAAGAAGCATGATTAACAAAGACTATATCATAGAATTTGAAAAATTATCATGTAATGACCCGACTGGTCATTTTGAGCAATTGCGTCCAGCTCATCATTTTGAAGTCATGAGTAGCTTCACACAGCATATTATGACTTGCGTGCATCATCGGTTCGGGTTTTTGAGAGGTTCGGAAAGGATTTTTTTTAGGAGTGAGTCTCATTTGAGAAGCTCGAAGTTAAAAGAATTAACCAAGGTTTGACTTTTGGGTATTTGATCTCTGATCGAAGTTTCGACAAATTCGGTAGTTCCGGATGTTTTTTTGGGCTTGGGCATATGCCTGAAATTTCATTTGGATGTATCTAAAATATTTCGGCATCATTTGGCGATAGTTGGAAATTTATAGAATTTTCCTAAGTTTGACCATGGTTTGACTTTAAGGCTATTTGATCAGGGTTTTGGTTTCGGAACTTGGAATAGGTCCATTTTGTCATTTGAAACTTACCTGTAAATTTTGGTGTCATTTGGAGTTGATAAGATATGGTTCAGACGCTCAGTTTCGATTCTAGAAGTTCTTGAAGTTCATTGTGATTTTCATTTATTTTAGCGTCCGATACGTGATTCTAGAGGTTATTTTGATGTTTTGGTCGCTCGAGCAAGTTCGTGTTATGTTTTTGGACTTGTGTGGGTGTTTGATTTGGAGCCTCGGGGGCTCGGGTGAGTTTCAGATTAGCTTCAAGGTGTTTTGTTAAATTTTTATGTGCTGCTTCTGGTTTCTTCGCATTTGCGAAGCCTGAAGAGTTCGCATTTGCGAACTCTAAATTGCATTTGCGATGAAGGCCTGGTCTGCCAGGGGTCGCATTTGTGATGCATTGTCCGCATTTGCGGAGGTCACATTTGAGAGGCCCATGTCGCAAATGCGACATCTGCATCCCGCTAATAGCTGGGCATTCCGAGTTTTATCTTCATTTTGTCATATTTTTAACCCTAAGTCCGAGTGAGCGCGATTGTGAGAGAGAAATTTTATCTATAATCATTGGGTAAATATCTCTAATCATTTTTCAATTATAGTTTGTGATTATACCTTAGATGTAACATCAAATTCATAAGAATCTAAAGGATAATTTGGGGAAAAATTTTAAAATCTTTCAAAATGTAAAATGACAATTTGAAGGATGAATTGATATAGGAAATCGATAATTTTGGTATGGTTGAGCTCGTATTGGAATGGGTGTTCAGGTTTTGTCAATTTCATAGGGTTACGAGGTGCGGGCTCAGGGAGTTGACTTTTTGCAAATTGTATAAAGATCATAACGTTGTTAATTGAAATAAGTTTCTCTTGCATTGTTTAGCATATTTAAGTCGTCTTTTGATATATTTAGCCGAGCGGAGGTGAATTTGTAAAGAAAAAGCTAATTTGAGTATTCATTTGGCCGAATTGAGGTAAGTGTCTAGCCTAACTCTGTGTTGGTGAAACTACCCCCTTAGGAATTGTGTAAATTGTGCTATCTTGTTATGTGAAAGCCGTGTACGCAAGCTGATGAGTGGGTACACGGTCTATATGTTGTATTTCGTCACGACCCAAAATCTACTAAGGTCGTGATGGCGCCGGACACCACCGTCAGGCAAGCCAATCATTAATTAGTCGAAATAAATTCCTATTTTAACATTTATGAAAATCATTATCTTTCACTTTATTACATAATAACTAAATAAAATCCGTTAGTGAATACAATGGTTTTGTGACGATCTAAAGGGTCATCACCTATTTTATTACCCGTTTCGTACTTCTGAGGCCTTAAAAACCTCATCTGTAGTTGCCTCGATTTGCGTGCATAGTTCGGGCGTGTAGCGGGACAGCTTAAATATGAAATTCTGTGAAAAATGCAAAAATTTGATGTTAAAATGAGTAAATTTGACTCCGGTCAACATTTCGGGTAAACAGACTCGGACCCGTGATTTGACAATCCCGGAGGGTCCATAGGAAAATATGGGACTTGGGCGTATACCCGGAATCGAATTCTGAGGTCCCAAGCCCGAGAAATGAATTTTTGAGTGAAATTGTTTTTCTGAAATGTATAAAGAAAATTGAAATGAAAATTTGTTAGAACGTGTTGGTATCGTGCCCGTATTTTGGTTCTGACGCCCGGTACAGGTCTTATATGTGGTTTAAGATATTTCTGTAAAGTTTGGCTGAAATTGAACGTCGTTTGATGTGTTTCGAACTTAAAACTCTAAATTTGAAAGTTTATGAAGTTTGAAGAAAAACTAGTGATTTTGAGGTTTGATTCATTGTTTTTGATGTTATATTGGCGATTTGATCACAAGGTTAAGTTCGTAGGATGTTGCTGAGTTAGTGCATGTGATTTGTTAGGAGCCCCAAGGGCTGAGGAGTGTCTCGGAGGTGTCTCGGAGTGATTTTGAACTTAGGAAGATTGCTGGTTTTTGGCTTCAGCAGTTGCAGGTCCATTTGTTCTTCGCGTTCGTGACTCCTCTTCCGCGTTCGCGATGCTTTAAACTTTTCCTTCATCGCGTTTGCATCCAGTCCCTCGCAAACGCGTAGGGTTATTTGACCCTGAGGGATTAGCCATCTTTTCCTCTTCGTGTTCGCGTACTGTTGACCGCGTTCGCGTAGCTTTGCAGGTCTTCAACATCGCGTTCGCGTGATGCCCCACGCATTCGCGTAAATAAACTTCTGGACCCCAGCCTTTTTACTCTTCGCGTTCGCGTTCTCCCTTCCACGAACGCGATGGTCTGCCCAGTCTACCCTTCGCGAACGCGACCTCCCTTCCGCGAACGCGAAGGACAATTTTGCCCAGTGGTATATAAATATTTCCAGAACAGTAGCTTCGGGATTTTTCATATGTTTTCACGAAATTCATCATCTCCAAGATCCTTAGGCATCCATTGAAGCCATCCTTCACCAAAACTTCTTGGGTTAGTAAATTTTAACTCGTTTCCTTCATTTTTCATCTATCTCTAATGAATTCCTAAGCCTAAAACATGCAAATTAGAGTATAAAATTGGGAATTTGGGTAGAATTAGACCCTTTTGAATTTTCTTGATTTATACCTCGTTTTGGGGTTGAATTTGAAAACAAATTATATATTCGGGCTCGTGGGTGAATGGGCGACGTGGATTTGTCCGAGCCTCGTGTTTGAACCAAGCGGGCCCGGGGTCAAATTTTTTTAATTTGGAAGAATGCATGGAAATGGGTAATTAGGCTATGTAATTGAATTATCGAATCCTTATTGATATACTTGAGTTGATTATGTCTAGATAATACCATTACGAAGTTGAATTCTAAAGGAAAGGCGGTGTTAGAGGGTTGATTGCTATATTTTGGACCCGAGGTAAGTGTTTGGTCTAACCTTAGCTTGAGGGAATAGGAGTTGAGTCTTATTTGCTACTTGTTAATTGTCAAGTAGGATGTATAGGTATGGTGACGAGTATCTATACATTGGTGTCTAGCATGACCGTGAGTCTTACTATTTCGAATATTCCGATTTTGTTGTAACTTCCATGCTTAATTGATGATTTCTATATGTTGTAAAGAGCATGTGAAGGGAATTGTTATCTTTAAACTTCGAGGAGCATTGTCTCAAATTGTAATATGAATGGTGAAGATATATGAGATAATTAAATCCTTTGGAGCATTGGCTCAAATTATAACACGAATGGTGAAGATATATGAGATAATTAAATCCTTTGGAGCATTGGCTCAAGTAATAGAGTAAACTATGAAATGAAAGTGAAAGAAAGAGAAAGAGTTACTAAGATATACCATTGCCGGGATTTAAATTTTTAATTGATGTTCCCTTGCCGGGATTTCTATTTTTATTCTGTTTACTCCCTTTCCCTTGTTTGTGATTGCTGTTTGGGTGAGAAAGAGTGTTAAAGCACGAAGAGTGATGCCGTGAACTATTTGCTACTGTAAGGAAGAGTGTTAAAGCACGAAGGGTGATGCCGTGCATTGTTTGATATTGTCTCCCTTGCTGGGATGTTGAGATTACTGTTATTGTTCCCTTGCTGAGATTCCTATTTCTATTATGTTCACTCCCTTGCCCGTTGTCTGTGATTGTTGTTTGGGTGAGGAAGAGTGTTAAAGCACGAAGGGTGATGCCGTGCATTGTTTGATATTGTCTCCCTTGCTAGGATGTTGAGATTACTGTTATTGTTCCCTTGTCGGGATTCCTATTTCTATTATGTTAACTCCCTTGCCCGTTGTTTGTGATTGTTGTTTGGGTGAGGAAGAGTGTTAAAGCACGAAGGGTGATGTCGGTCACTATTTTCTATTGTGAGGAAGAGTGTTAAAGCACAAAGGGTGATGTCGGGCGTTGTTTGATATTGTGAGGAGAGTGTAAAGCACGAAGGGTGATGTCGTGCCATACGATGTACCATTTCGTACCTATATTCATTGATTATACTGTAAGGAAAGAGAGTAAAAGCACGAAGGGTGATGTCGTGCCATGATTTACATTGATTACATTATACATTGCATAGTGAGGACGAGAGTAAAAGCACAAAGAGTGATGCCGTGCAAGTTTGTGATTTCTGATCCTTATTTATATTCTGGCCTTGTTGTTCTTTTCCTTATTTGACGTTTCGTATATGAAACTGTTATCTCCCCACAACATGTTCCCCTTCTTTTATTAATTGTTTCCTCCCTGTATTTCTTTTCTGTTGCATATAAATATTTATTCGAACTGCACAAGTTTACTTGGTAGTCTGGTTCTAGCCTCGTCACTACTTCGCCGAGGTTAGGCTAGGCACTTACTAGTACATGGAGTCGGTTGTACTGATGCTACACCTGCACTTCTTTATGTTGTGCAGATTACGCAGCCGGACCTGGAGGACATCATTAGTGGGAGTGTCTTTCAGCTTATCCTAGAGGCTTCAAGGTATACCCGCTGGCGTTCGTGGGCCTTTGCGTCTCTCCCATCCCTATATCTGCATTACTGTCTTTTTTTCCTCTAGTTTCAGAGATAGTCATGTATTTCCTTTCAGACTTTGTATTTAGCACTCTTATAGACAGTTCGTGAGTTTGTGACTCCAGGTTTTGGGGAAATTATGCGTCGATGTATTATGTTGTCATTACTTAGTTTTGAACTATATTTTTATTTCTGATGTTAAGTTGTGAACTGCTTTAGCTTATTCTGTTGATTCGAGGTCATCATGCTAGTTTAATTGTACACGTTGGCTTGTCTAGCGGGTCCAACGTTAGACGCCTCACGTCCGAGGGTGGGATTTCGGGGCTTGACAAGTTGGTATCAGATCTCTAGGTTGCTTAGGTCTCACAACTCACGAACAACTTGGTAGAGTCTGAAGGATCGGTATGTAGACGTCTGTAATTATCCCCCAGAGGCTGCAAAGTAAGGATGACTCCACATTTCTTTTCATCTCTGTCGTGCGATATAAATTCTGAGTACTGATTGAGTTTCTATTCTATTCTCTCCCAGATGGCGAGGACGCGTGCTTCCCTTGGTTCCGCTCAGCAGCCCGACACTCCTACTACATCTCCTACGAGGGGTCGAGGTCGAGGACGAGGCCGTGCTAGAGGCCGAGGCTGGGGTCGGGCTCAGCCTAGAGCAGCAGCCCCAATGGAGGACCCTCAGGTCGAGTCTGACGAGGAGGTCCCAGTTCCGGCAGTCCCAACTGGACCAGCACAGGTCCTAGAGGGGTTCATAGCTACCCCAGTGCTTCAGGACGACCTTGTCCGTCTAGTCGGACTTATGGAGAGTGTAGCACTGGCGGGTCTTCTTCCTACTGCACCATTCGTCCCTCAAGCCGGGAGAGGTGCCCAGACTCCTGCCACCCGCACGCTAGAGCAGCTAGCTCCACAGTGTCAAACTCCGGCACCTCAGCCAGCCGGAGTAGCTCAACCGGGTATTGCAGCACAGGTAGCAGAGGGAGAAGCTATGTCAGCAGATGCTTTGTGGAGACTGGACAGGTTCACTAAGTTATTCACTTCTACTTTTACTGGTTCACCATCAGAGGACCCCCAGGATTATTTGGACAACTGCCATGAAGTTCTTCGAAACATGGGCATAGTGGAGTCCAACAGAGTTGACTTCGCTACTTTTCAGTTATCTGGCGCAGCCAAGAGTCGGTGGAGAGACTATTGCTTAGCCAGACCAGCCGGTTCTACACCTTTGACTTAGACTAAGTTCTTAGAGGTATTTTTGGGGAAGTTCCTTCCCATTACTCAGAGAAAGGACCTTCGGAGGCAGTTTGAGCGTCTCCAATAGGGATCCATATCAGTCACTCAGTACGAGACTAGGTTCATCACTCTAGACTGGCTTGCTCTTATGATACTTCCTACTGATCGGGAGAGGGTTTGGAGATTTATTGAGGGATTGGCCCGGCCTATCAGATTGCATATGTCTAGAGAGTTAGGTACCGATATATCATTCCAGGATGCGGCCAATGTGGCCAGGAGGATTGAGATGATTATGTCACAAGGTGGTGGTCAGGGGGCTGACAAGAGGCCCCGTCATTTCGGTCATTTCAATGGAGCCTGATCTGGGGTGTAGGGATTCTTCAGGCAGAGATCATCCTCCCAGAACCTTCCAGTCAGCTCTCAATGTTTCCCATGGTACTTCAGGTAGTCGTGGTTATCAGACGCACTATTCTGATCAGCAGCCTTACAGTGCACCACCAGCTCCCATCAGTGTACCGCCGCATCAGAGTTTCCGAGGTGGTCATTCAGATCGAAAAGGTCAGATTCAGTTCCCTCAGCAACTGAGGTCTTGTTATACTTGTGGTGATCCAGGTCACCTTGCCAGATTTTTCCCTCGAGCACCAGGAAGTTCGCAGCATCAGGGTTCTCGTGCCATGGTGCAGGCACCAGGTGTTCCACAGCCTGCCCTGCCAGCTAGAGGTGGGGGTAGAGGTGCTAGAGGTGGAGGTAGAGGTGGAGCTCAGGCCACCAGAGGTGGAGGCCAACCAACAGTCGGTCGTCCTAGAGATGTTGTTCAGGGTGGTGGGACCTAGCCTCGATGTTATGCTCTTCCAGCCAGGCAAGAGGCTGAGTCTTCAGATGCAGTCATTACAGGTACTATTCGGTTATGTGACAGAGTTGCTTCAGTGCTATTTGATCTAGGGTCTACATATTCGTATGTGTCCTCTTATTTTGCATCATGTCTGGTCATGCCTAGTTATCCATTGAGTATTCCTGTTTATGAATCTACACCGGTGGGTGATTCAATCATGTTCGATCGAGTCCATCGTTCTTGTGTTGTGGTGATTGGGGGTCTTGAGACCTGTGTTGATTTGTTGCTTTAAGGTATGGTCGACTTTGATGTTATATTGGGGATGGACTGGTTCCCCATATCATGCTATCTTGGATTGCCATGCCAAGATGGTGACCTTAGCCTTACCGGATTTCCCCTGGTTAGAGTGGAGAGGGACTCGTGGTCATTCTACCCGCAGTGTTATTTCGTATATGAAGGCTCGGCATATGGTCGAGAAGGGGTGTTTGGCTTATTTGGCTTATGTGCGCGATTCCAGTGTTGAGGTTCCATCTATTGATTCGGTACCCGTGGTTCGTGAGTTTCCTGAGGTCTTCCCTTCAGACCTGCCGGGGATGCCACCCGATAGGGACATTGGTTTCTGCATTGATCTGGCTTCGGGCACCCAAGCCATTTCTATTCCGCCGTATCGCATGGCCCCGCCAGAGTTGAAAGAGTTGAAGGAACAGTTGCAGGATGCTTGGTAAGGGTTTCATTAGACCCATCGTTTCTCCTTGGGGTGCTCCAGTATTGTTTCTAAAGAAAAGGATGCTTCGATGAGGATGTGCATTGATTACCGCAATTGAACAAGGTTACAATCAAGAATAAGTATCCACTGTCGAGAATTGATGATTTATTTGATCAGCTTCAAGGTGCCAAGGTATTTTCAAAGATAGACATGAGATCTGGCTACCATCAGTTGAGGATTAGGGCATCCGATGTCCCTAAGACAGCTTTCCGCACTCGGTACGGGCATTACGAGTTTTTGGTCATGTCGTTTGGGTCGACAAATGCCCCAGCAGCTTTTATGGACTTGATGAACCGAGTGTTTAGGCCTTATTTGGACTCGTTCTTGATTTTCTTCATTGATGATATATTGATCTAATCCCGCAGCCAGGAGGAGCACGAGCAGCATCTCAGAGTGGTTCTTCAGACTCTTAAGGGCAGTCAGTTATATGCAAAATTTT
Organism: Nicotiana knightiana; assembly: GCA_005239525.1. NCBI lineage: Eukaryota > Viridiplantae > Streptophyta > Magnoliopsida > Solanales > Solanaceae > Nicotiana > Nicotiana knightiana. The sequence goes on along the minus strand of ML409041.1, from coordinate 76,699 downwards.
CGAATTTGTGAGTTCTGGTTGAGTTCAGTTGCATTCCTGGGTCATGTTGTATCAGCAGAGGGTATTCAGGTTGACTCGAAGAAGATTGAGGCAATCAAGAAATGGCCTAGACTAGCATCAACTACAGAGATTTGGAGTTTCTTGGGATTGGCAGGCTACTATCATCGGTTCGTGGAGGGGTTCTCATCTATTGCAGCCCCGATGACCAGGTTGACTCAGAAGGGTGCCCAGTTCAGATGGTCGGACGACTGTGAGGCGAGCTTTCAGAGGCTCAAGACAGCTCTGACTACGGCACCTGTATTGGTTTTGCCCACAGGTTCAGGGCCTTATACAGTCTATTGCGATGCTTCCCGTATTGCCTTGGTGCAGTGTTGATGCAGGATGGCAAGTTCATTGCTTATGCTTCGAGGCAGTTGCAGATTCATGAGAATAACTATCCAGTGCATGATTTGGAGTTGGCAGCCATTGTCCACGCATTGAAGATTTGGAGGCACTATCTGTATGGCGTGGCGTGTGAGGTATTCACAGATCATAAGAGTCTTCGGTACTTGTTCAATCAAAAGGAGTTGAATTTTAGGCAGAGGAGGTGGTTGGAGTTGTTGAAGGACTATGATATTACCATCTTATATCACCCGGGGAAGGCCAATGTGGTGGCTGATGCTTTGAGTGGGAAGTCAGCTAGTATGGGCAGTCTTGCTTTTATTCCGGTCAGTCAGAGGCCGCTTGCTTTGGATGTTCAGGCTTTGGCCAATCGATTTGTGAGGTTGGATATTTCTGAGCCTAGTGGAGTGTTGGCTTGTACGGTCGCTCGTTCTTCGTTATTGGAGCGTATCGGTGATCGGCAATTTGATGATCCTCATTTGTGTGTCCTCAGAGACTCGGTGCAGCACGGAGGCGCCAAGCAGGTGACCTTAGATGATGATGGTGTTTTGTGATTGCAGGGGCGAGTTTGTGTGCCCAATGTTGATGGGATTCGAGAGTTGATTTTAGAGGAGGCCCATAGTTCCCGGTACTCTATTCATCAGGGCGCCGCGAAGATGTATCAAGATTTGCGGCAGCATTATTGGTGGCATAGAATGAAGAGGGATATTGTGGCATATGTGGCGTGGTGTTTGAATTGTCAATAGGTTAATTATGAGCACCAGAGGCCTGGTGGTTTATTTTAGAGGATTGAGCTTCCTGAGTGGAAGTGGGAGAGGATCACTATGGACTTCGTTACCGGACTTCCGTTGACCCAGAAGAAGTTCGATGCAGTTTGGGTCATTGTAGATAGGCTGACATGGCATTTCATTCATATGGCAGTCTCATATTCATTCGAGAAGTTAGCTGAGATCTATGTCCGGGAGATTGTTCGCCTTCATGGTGTGCCGGTATCTATCATTTTGGACCGGAGCGCATAGTTTACCTCGCGTTTCTGCAGGGCAGTTCAGCGAGAGTTAGGCACCCAGGTTGAGTTGAGTACAACATTTCATCCTCAGACGGATGGACAGTCTTAGCAGACTATTCAGATCTTGGAGGATATGCTCCGAGCTTGTGTTATTGACTTTGGAGGATCATGGGATTAGTTCTTGTCTTTAATAGAGTTTGCCTACAACAACAACTACCAGTCGAGTATCCAGATGGCTCCTTATAAGGCTTTATATGGTAGGTGGTATCGATCTCCGGTTGGATGGTTTGATCCGGGAGAGACTCGGTTGTTGGGTACATATTTTGTTCGCGAGGCCTTGGACAAGGTCAGGATCATTCAGGACAGGCTTCGTACAACTCAGTCCAGGCAAAAGAGTTATGCAGATCGCAAGGTTCGAGATGTGGCTTTCATGGTTGGTGAGCGAGTATTGCTCCGAGTGTCGCCTATGAAAGGCGTGATGATATTTGGGAAGAAGGTTAAGCTTAGCCCTAGGTTCATTGGTCTGTTTGAGATTCTTGATCGAGTGGGAGAGGTGGCTTATAGACTTGCATTTTCGCCTAGCTTATCAGTCGTACATCCAATTTTTCATGTGTCCATGCTTCAGAGGTATCACGGCAATCCAGCCCACGTGTTAGATTTCAGCATTTTCCAGTTGGACAAGGACTTATCTTATGAGGAGGAGCCGGTAGCTATTCTAGACCGGCAGCCTCTTTTATCAAGAGTTTCCCTTCTGTTTGTGTCCAGTGGAGAGGTCAGCCTCCGGAGGCATCGACCTGGGAGTCCGAGTCCGATATGCGGAGCCGTTACCCTCATCTATTCCCCGACTTAGGTACTTCCTTCTTCTATCCGTTCGAGGACAAATGATTGTTTTAGAGGTGAAGAATGTGACGACCCAAAGGGTCATCACCTATTTTATTACCCATTCCATACTTATGAGGCCTTGAAAACCTCATATGTAGTTGCATCCATTTGCGTTTGCTGTCCGGGCGTGTAGCCGGACAGCTTAAATATGAAATTCTGTGAAAAATGAGTAAATTTGACATTAAAATGACTAAATTTGACTCCGGTGAACATTTTGAGTAAACGGACCCGGACCCGTAATTTGACGGTTCCGGAGGGTCCGTAGGAAAATATGGGACTTGGGCGTATGCCCGGAATCGAATTTCGAGGTCCCAAGCCCGAGAAATAAATTTTTGAGTGAAATTGTTTTTCTGAAATATATAAAGAAAATTGAAATGAAAATTGGTTAGAACGTATTGGTATCGGGCCCGTATTTTGGTTCCGACGCCCGGTACAGGTTTTATATGTGGTTTAAGATATTTCGGTGAAGTTTTGTTGAAATTGGACGTCGTATGACGTGTTGAAGAAAAACTAGTGATTTTGAGGTTTGATTCGTTGTTTTTTATGTTATATTGGTGATTTGATCGCATGGTTAAATTTGTAGGATGTTGTTGAGTTAGTGCATGTGATTTATTAGGAGTCCCGAGCGCTCGGGAGTGTCTCGGAGGTGTCTCAGAGTGATTTTGAACTTAGGAAGATTGCTGGTTTTGGCTTCAGCAATTGCAGGTCCATTTGTTCATCGCGTTCGTGACCCCTCTTCCGCGTTCGCGAAGCTTTAAGCTTTTCCTTCATCGCGTTCGCATCCATTCCCTCGTGAACACGTAGGGTTATTTGACCCTGAGGGCTTAGCCCTCTTTTCCTCTTCGCGTTCGCGTATAGTTGACCGCGTTCGCGTAGCTTTGCAGGTCTTCTACATCGCGTTCGCCTGATGCCCCACGCGTTCGCGTAAGTCAACTTCACGAAATTCATCTTCTCCAAGGTCCTTAGGCATCCATTGAAGCCATCCTTCTCCAAAAATTCTTGGGTTAGTAAATTTTAACTCGTTTCCTTCATTTTCCATCTATATCTAATGAATTCCCTAAGCCTAAACCATGTAAATTAGAGTAGAAAATTGGGAATTTGGGTAGAGTTAGGCCCTTTTGAAAATAAATTATATATTCGGGCTCGTGGGTGAATGGGCGACGTGGTTTTGGTCCGAGCCTCGTATTTAGACCAAGCGGGCCCGGGGTCAAAAGGAGGATAGAAATGGGCTGAGTGCCCGGCAATAAATCAATGCCGAAATCAATATCTCTGTCGGGCGGCATACCCAGAAGATCATCTGGGAATAACTCAAGAAATCCCTCACTACTGGAACTGACTCAACTGGAGGGGTATCAACACTGACATCTCTCACATAGTCCAAGTACGTATCACACCCCTTCTCAACCATCCGCTGGGCCTTAAGGAATGAAATGACCCTGCCAGGAGTATAGTCTAAGGTACCCCTCCACTCAAATCTCGGCAAGACTGGTATAGCCATCATCACGGTCTTAGCGTGACAATAAAGAATAGCATAATGGGGCGACAACCAGTCCATGCCCAAGATAACATCGAAATCAACCATGCTGAGTAATAATAAATCAGCCCTGGTCTCAAAACCACTAAGAGAAATCAAACACGACTGATATACACGGTCCACAACTAGAGAGTCTCCCACAGGAGTAGATACATAGACAGGGGAACTCAAAGAATCCCGAGATATCCCCAAATATGGAGAACAATAAGAGGACACATATGAATATATAGACCCTGGGTAAAATAATACTGATGCATCCCTATGACAGACAGGGACAATAACCGTGATGATTGAATCTGAAGCAACAGCCTCGGAACGGGCTGGAAGGGCATAATATATGGCCTAGCCTCCCCCTCTAGGGTGACCTCTACCTCCCCGACCCCCACCTCGAGCTGTATGAGGAGGTGGAGTGGCAGTTGGGGCTGGAAGAATAGCCGGAGGACCCGCACGTGGAGGCTGATAAAACTGTGGAGGTGCAACCCTCCTGGCCCTGGGGCAATCTCTAATCAAGTGACGAGTGTCACCACACTCAAAACAACCCCTCAGAGGACGCTGCGGCTGAGACTGAATAGGATCTGGTCCGCTAGGCTGGCCGGAAATGGCACCTCCAACTGGAAGCATACTGGATACTGGCGGTGCATAATAGAACTCCTGAGGTCTAGGAGGAGCCGGAATACCACTGGCTACTCGAAGGGCTGAATGAACAGGGTGACCCACAAAGCCCCTACCGTGATGTGCTGCTGGTACACGAGCTCCTGAAAAATGGCCAGTCTCTCGAGACCTCTTGGCCTCCCTCTCCTCTCTCTCCCGGGCGAACATTCCCTCTCTCTCCTAGAAATACTCACTGCATGCTGGTAAGTGATATACATCTCCAACTCTCTGGCCATACTTGTTTGAATACTAGGATGGAGTCCCTCAATGAAGCGGCGAACCCACTATCTGACTGTGGCAACCAAGGCTGGTGTATGCCGAGCTAACTCACTGAAACGTACTACATATCTGACACAGTCATAGTACCCTGGTGCAACTGCTCAAACTCCGCGCGCCAAGCCTCCTGAGGCTCTGAGGGACATACTCTCGCAAAAACATCTCTGAAACTAAGTCCAAGTGAGTGAGGTTGCCTCGTCCAGACTACTCAGCTCATAGGCCCACCACCACTGATATGCCGCTCCCCTCAGCTGGAAAGTGGTGAAAGAAACCCCACTGGTCTACACAATGCCCATAGTGCGGAGAATACGATGACATTCCTCAAGAAATCCCAGAGCGTCATCTGAAGCTAGTCCGCTGAAAGTAGGTGGGTGGTACTTCTTGTACCTCTCGAGTATGAGCTGCTCAGCCTCAGAAGTCGCTGCCCTAGCATCATGCTGAACTGGAGCCGCTGGGGGAATAGGAATATACTCAAGGGCCTGATCAACCTGGCCCCTCTGATCAGGAGTGCGGGTTGCGGGAGTCTGTGCCCCTCCCCCAGCCTGAGATGTAGCGGGAGCTATCGGAAATAGTCCAGCATGTGCTAGAGTACTCAACATGCTCATGAACTGACTGAAGGTCTCCTGCAAGGCTGGAGCAGCAATAGGAACCTCCTGTGCCGGCTCTCCAGCTGGGGCTGCCATGGGCTCCTCTATTGCTGCTCTCACCGGTGCTCGGGCTGCACCGCGCAGTCGTCCTCTACCCTGGCCCCGGCCTCTGGCAGGAGGCTCGGGTACCTGGTCGTCGGTCCTCCCAGTATGGGTCCTCACCATCTTTGGGAAAGAATATAATAGAATTTTAGAATTTTTGATGTCAATAACTCACACGAAAAAGGAAATCAAAGAAATATGATTGTTCCTAATAGTTACATAGCCTCCTGAAGATAGATACGGATGTCTCCGTACAAATCCGAGAGACTCTAATAAACCGGCTTGTGAATTTTGACTCCTATGAACCTAGACTCTCTGATACCAACTTGTCACGACCCGATTTCCCCTCCGAAGGCATCGTGACGGCACCTAGTCTCTATGACTAAGTAGTCCTAATTGCGGAAACACATACTAAATAAAAACAATAGAAATTAAGATGGAATAAGTGAGTCTACAATGAAACATCGCCACATGGCGCATACAAAATACAACTTTCCCAAAACCCGGAAGATCACTTTAGTCACAAGCTCTGTCTCAAAATAGCTCTATACAACGAGAGAGAGTCTACAAAAAAAAGAAATCTATCTAAATCTGGAGTGGAAGGTGACTCGAAGGACTCTGCGGACGCGGTAGAATTACCTTTCAATCTCCTAAAAAGCTGCCGCTCGGACCCATAGCCACGAAACTGAGCGTTGGTACCTGGATCTGCACACGAAAAACATGTGCAGGAAAGGGCATGAGTACACAACAATTTGGTACCCAGTTAGTGCCAAGTCGAACCCCAGTCAAGTAGTGACAAGGTCAGGTTAAGGCTCTACTGGATTTTTATAGTAAAAACAGTTTAAAATCTTAACAGAGAGATATAATAAGCTGAGGCAAATCAGTAGAAACAATGAGCTATAATAAAATTACAACAGGGAGCCCTTGTCTCAGCACAATATATATCACAGTAACAAGTATGCAATGCAGTACAGGGGGAAAGCTCCCGGAATCTCGTCCGTAGTCCCAATTTAAATACTTTATGCAGTACAGGGGGAAAGCTCCCGGAATCTCCTCCATAGTCTCCATTTAAATATGCAATGCAATACAGGGGGAAAGCTCCCTGAATCTCGTCCGTAGTCCCAATTTAAATATGCAATGCAGTGCAATTACAGGATACAATTTTTATTTAAAACAGTTCAGGAAATATCATCGGCAAAAATATGGATAAAACTACCTAAACATGGTACATATAGTAACAACTAGGGAAAAATTCAAGTGAAACAGGTAGGCATGCTATTTTCTAATCTAAACTACATAGTCGATACATGAATCAGTGAAATAGGAGTGAAATGATTTAAGTTACGGAGGAAAAATGGAGTTTTTGCAACAATGGCCCGTGTATGTACTCGTCACCTCACGCACACGGCACCCAATCAACATAAAAGTATTAAAATAGCCTAGGGGAAGTCCCCAACACAGAGTTAGGCAAGCCACTTACCTCGACTGCGCTACTCAACTCAAAACCACGCTCTTGCCACGAGTATCTGACTCCGAATGACCCACATCTATTCAATTTGATTGCATAATGTAAATATCACTTTAAGGAATCAAAATAGCTAATATGTTCGAGGCTAATACGAGAATTTAGGAAAATCGCCCAAAACGTCCACTGGGCCCACGTCTCGGAATCGAGTGAAAGTTACAAATTTAGAACACCCATTCACTCACGAACTCACTCAAACAAGAAACATCAAAAACCGACGACAAAATCCTATTAAATTCTCGAATTTTCTAATTAGGAAACTTCTTCCAATTTGAATGATTTTTCACTTAAATCCCTTAATTGCATGGAATAAATGGCCATAGATTAGTGATATACAAAGGGAATAGGATTAGGAATTGTTACCTATGAAGCTTATCCTCAAAACTCACTCCAAATCACCTAAACCCGAGCTCCAAATCATTGTAGAAGTTATGAAATTCAAGCCCTCGAATCCGATATATCTGCCCAGCGATTTCCGCACCTGCGCCCCTTGGACCACACCTGCAGTCCGCACCTGCGGAATATCCATCGCAGGTGCAAAAACCCACTAAAAGGCCTGGGGCCGCACCTGCGGTCAATTGGCCGCATCTGTCGCTCCGCACCTGCGGAATCTCAACTGCACCTGCGAGACTGGTTGACTTGACCAAGTCCGCATTTGCGAGCCCCACTTCTGCACCTACGTGTCCGCACTTGCGGAAAGTCCATCACAGGTGCGAGACACCAGAACCAGAAATGGTTAAGCTATTCTCCAAGTTTAAAAATCACCCGTTGAGCATCTGAAACATCCCCGAGTCTCCCGGGACCTCAACCAAACTTAACAACAAGTCCTAATACCTTACCCAAACTTAGTCGATCCTCCAAAACACATCACATAACAACAAATTCACCAATTATACATGGATTCAATCTTAAGAACTTATGAAATTTCCAAAATCGACAACCGATGCCGAAACACATTAAAACTAGTCCGAATGACCTCAAATTTTACACACATGTCACAAATGATACAACTGACCTACAACCACTCTCGGAATTCCGTTCTGAGCTCGATATCAAAATTCCACTTATCGGCCGAAATCGCCGATATTCTAACATTCGCCATTTCAAGCCTAAATCTACTACAAACCTCGAAACCATGTTCCGGACACGCTCCTAACTCTGAAATCACCCAACAGAGCAAACGGAGTCGACTGAATCCCATTCTGGACCCGTCTTCCCACAGTTCCAACTACGGTTCGATTTCTAAAGCTTAAACTCACATATAAGGACTATGTGTCCAAAAACTCTCCGAATTTCACCACTCAATGTTCCAACAAGTCCCAGTAGCATAAATAGACATGGGAAAAACAGTTATTAGGGGATCAGGGCGCTAACTCTCAAAATGACCTACCGGGTCGTTACAGCAGCTACCAACGGTTCGACATTTATGTATCATTATTTACACGAAATGGGAAGTCATGTATATAAAATTACCACCGAGCTATGGCTGGTCAGACAGTCATGCATTTACCATCGCGCTACAGACGCTCGGGCAGTTATCATTGATCATTTGGGCAGTCATGCATCATACGATATGGATAATCGTTTCGAAGAGAAGAATTGTACATATATGAGTATAATAAGTATGCATATACGGTGGCACTTCAGAGATTTAGGTTGATTCTTATATGTCATTAATTAATGTTGACTTATTATTATGTTTCAATTCTGCCTTACATTATTCGTACTGACGTCATTTTGTTGGGGACGTTGCATTCATGCCTGCAAGTATAGATAAACAATATGGTGAGCCCTCATAGTAGACGATATTGGCATTCAACGAAGGATCAGTCTATGAGTCATCGTGTCAGGGTTTTGCTACAGACTTATGGGTAGGCCGGTACCCTATCCCATTTGATGTCAAATAATCTTGGAGACTTTATAGACAGAGTTTCATTTTGTATAGTATGTCAGAGGCCTCGACGGCCCATATGTATTCATGTTTTAAGAACGATAGTTTATTGATACAGTGTTATCCCACTTATAGTTATACATTTACAACTTGTGGCCATATTGGCCCATGATAGTTACAAGGAAAAAAAACTTATGGAGTAGTTCGCTCGGGCCAGTACGGTACCGGGTGCCAGCCATGCCTCCCCAAGATTCGGGCGTGAAACCGAGATAACCCCCAAATGTGGAGCAAAATAAGAAGACACATATGAATACGTAGAGCCTGGGTCAAATAATAATGATGCATCTCTGTGACAGGTGGAATGTGATGACATAATCGGAAGCAACTGCCTCTAAACGGGCTGGAAGGGCATAATACCTGGCCTGGCCTCCCTCTCTAGGGAGACGTCGACCTCCCCGACCTCCACCTCGAGCTGCCAAAGTAGGTGGGGCGGAAGCTGGGGCTGGAAGAATGGCCGAAGGACCCGGGAGAGCGCGTGGTGGTTGAGAAGTCCGTGGAGGTGCACCCTTCCTAAGTCTGGGGAAATCCCTCACCATATGACGAGTATCACCACACTTTAAACAACCCCTCGGAGGATGCGCTGGCTGTGACTAGCTCGGGCCAGGTTTGTTGGACTGCCCGCTAATAGCCCCCGAGCAGCAAGCACACTGGATACTGGTAGTGCATATTAAGGCTCCCGAGGCCTAGAAGGAACTGGAACACCACTAGCGACTGGAAGAGCTGAATGAATAGGGTGACTCACAAAACCCTACCATGGCGAGCTGTTGGGGCACTGTTGATACCTAATTTTTTCCTATAATATTTCTTAAAATGCAAAACTATGCATTAGCATCAATTGATATTTTGTTCATAATTTCTACATTTTTTTAATTAATTTATCCCAGTATTTTATTTATATAAACTATTACAAATTGCATCACAAATGACTTTGTAACATTTCATGATTTAATTTTTCTATTTATAGTCGTATTAAGTTCAAATTATTTCACAAATGGCCAGACTTACACCTTTTGGTTACAATTGCAATAACTTTGCAATTATAGCTCATGCATACATTATTGTGTTATTTTTACCAGAAAACGGCTCATTGTATTTTTAGAATATTGAATTTAAAATATTTCTATGCATGAAAATTATTTTTATAATTTGTTAATTATTTTATAAATTAATTTTTATTCAATTACTTGGGTATTTAATAAATAGCCCCTATATTTTCAGACCTAACCCCTTTCAAACCAGCCCAAAACCCCTTTTAAAATTAGTCCAAACCCCTTTGGCCCAAATACACACCTTCTCGAGCCAATTGCCCATTTAATCGTGGCTGTTGATCATTTTGATCAACGGTCCACAAACCCCCCTCCATAATTAAACCTAACTTAACCTCCCCCCCCCCCCCCCCCCCCAAACCCTCTCATTATCTCCCTCTCACCCACCGTCATCATCTCTCTCATCTATCAAACTCTCTCGACATAACCCTAATTCTAAAGGCCGTCACCGGCGTAAACCTCCACCTTATGATGCTCCTATGTCTTCTCCGACCAGCCTCGTCCCTCTACACGCCATGGCTCTTTGATTTCTTGGATCCTTGAGAAGATCTCAAGGAACCCAATGGGTTCTGGTTGAAACTTGCCTGTCTCATGACATTTTCCGTTTGTGAGTAAGAATTTCTCCTTATTTTTGTTACGAATCTATGGGTTCTTGACCTATTCTCTCATCTCTAATGTTTTTCTGAAAACCTTAGTTCATTGCTATCGATTCATCTCAGATCTTCATAGATCTGAGATGATTTGGGTATTATTAAGTGTTCTCCCTCAAAAATCTTTTGTTTAATTGATTATTCCGACTTTTCCCTAAATTAGGGTTCATTCCAAATTGTTTTTCAAAGGTTCTTTTGACTTCGAAGTGTTTAATCAATTTTTCTTTCATCTTCTTGACTTAATTGGTCATCTATGCCTTATTTGATTGCCCGTATAATTTTTAATTCTTACTGATTCCTTTAATTGGTCTTAAACTCTTGTTATTACTATTTGTTCAATTACCCCTAATTAAGGGGGTCTATTCCGAACCACTTTATGTGATTGGAATCTGTGACCCTATAATTGCGCTAATTGACTGATTTCTGATTCCTTTTACCTTATTTTGTTCTACTCCTAAATTGCTATATATACACTCCTGTCTTACCTCTCAGAGACGAAAATTTAGTTCAGAATACTCACACACACTAAAAATCTCTCTTTCTTCTCTGCGACTTGTGCTAACTGTTGGTCTAGCCGGCTGAAAGCCAAGGCTACACAGTGGAACTCTACTTGCTTTTCATTCCGCACTTTTTTACCTTAATTGGTATGTCCTTAGTTCAATTCTGAAACTCACTATATGAACTCCATGTATGTTAATCCATATCTCCTTCTGCACTAACTTAATGGATTATGTATTCAATTGTCTTCCTGTTTACTGCTTTATTCGGCATGTTTTAATTTTGTCCCCTCTTGTTCAAGTATGTAATCAGCATGTCTTGGTCTTAATTATTTTGTTTTATACTTGGCCATCATGTTTATCTAGTCTATGTTTACTCCCCTTAACTAGTATGCCCTAATGTATTTGATTGATCCTAATTGGTATGACTAATTCACCACTGTCTTCAACATGACTATTTCCGTCCGCCGTCTCTATGTCTTAAATTGCCTATTTACCATAACTGACTTGTTAAGTCTCTGAATTAGTAAGCTTCTTGTTGTTCTGTGCATTTCTTGTCCCATATGCTCCCCCCTTGTACCATGTTCATGTATTTCTAATGTGAGCTCTCTATGTTCCCAACCCCCTGACCTCTGTTTGTAAAGTTGTTTGTTAAATGGTTATGAATCGGGGCATTCTATGATTGTGTGGTTCCTTGTTGAATCTTTGTTCTCCTCAGAATTGATTTCAAAATTGTTTTCCACCCTTAGTATTTTCTTAAAATTGTTTCTATTCCTGAAAATCTTTTCATTCCTAAAAGTTTTATCTCTACACTGTTTTGATAAGCTCTTTCAAACTATGTCAAGCACTCTCACTTCTACTCTTAGATTATTCAGTTCTTCCCCTCCAGTGTGTGTACTGCCTAGGAATCCATGAGATTCCTTTGAACTCTGGCACACTGGGGCTGGCCCTTCCACACTACACAACTAATTCCTTATTTAAGAAAGGGTCTTGACATGAGCATTGCCAGGGATCCCTGAGGTCCTTAGGGAACTTTGACCCACCAGGACACCCTGTGGGCTATGAGATTCTGGGCATCTAAGATTGTTTTGAAGGCCTGGCGTTCCCAAGTTTACTTTGGGCCTAATTCAGGCTCCCTATAGTATAGTTTATATTTACTTATGTAATTCATTCACTTATGGTCTGTAATAATCATCTTTGTAAACAGATATTGGGGGAAATTAGTAAAAAGGGGAGGGATTCTTATATGATTTTTGTGGGGAAACTGGGTAGAAATCTTGCTTTAAGGTTATGTTGTGCTATTCGCATTAGAAATCCTGCCTTAGGATAATTGTGTTTACTAGTTTTCATATTAGAAAAATACGTTATAAGCTCATTACTTCATCATCACGAAATTCTGCTGCTGCAAAAGTCATAATCACCTAGAAACCATGTCGTTAATCTACTGCTGTAATTCTGCCTAATAAAATGACCATTCTCTATGTGTATTAGAAATCTTGCTTTAGGACCATATTTGCATTTGCTTTAAATCATGCCTATGTCGCCTAAATAAATAAATGTATTGTCTATAAACATGTTTAAAAACAACCCCAACACATAGACACCATGCGCTAGTATAAATATGCATGAAATCAACTTTTGTAACATTCAGCACCTAGACCAGCATGCATATAGGACTTAATAAAGCTCAAACTGTTTTAACTAATTCCCAGAATTCTGATTGCATGTTTATAGAGTATTACAGATCCACGCCTAGGCAACCTTAGGTAATTAAGGTCTCTGTTTATTTGTGAAACTGCCAGGTTCAACAGGTTCTAAAATCAGTAGGCAAATTGATTAGGTTCATGTTACTCCGCTTTAAAAAAATGCTGCATATTCCCTGCTTGTTTTGCTCACCTAGATATCCTGTTCTAGGACCTTCTAAAATTCTCTTAAATCTGTGTTTGAGACGTGATAATTATCTGCTTATGTGTGGAGGTAAACATAAGCCCCTTTAATTGTTTTCATACTAGACAGTCCTATATGTTCTTTGTTGTCGCTTAGATTTTCCCTTTTAAACACCTTAGGAGAGTCTAGAACTGCCTAAAATTAGAGGTCCTAAACACCTCCAAGACCATAAGGAAGGGACGGGTAATGCATGCTTAGAGTCCGTCTAATTTAAAATCGCTTATATAACCGCTAAGGGGAGGGTAATTGTGTAGTAAAAGGATATGATGACTTGTGCGTTAATACCACGCGTAGCCCCTCTAATTGAGTAAGGATTACTGGGTATTGTACATATGTGATCTATAGGCTGATAACTTAGGATTCCTCTATCTTATTTATATATGTGTGCTCAGACTGCTTACCTTTTAAACTCCTTTTATCTTATTTACATATGTGCGCTTAGACTATTTATCTGTTAAATGACTAATTTACTAAGTAAGTTTGGTCGGGACCCACCATTGTGGACCTTGAGGGGTGCCTAACACCTTCCCCTCAAGGTAATTTCAAGTCCTTACCCAATATCTAGTAATGTAGACTGGTTTCATGAATTACTTGTATTAGGTTCCCTAATGCACCATAAATCCGTTAGGTGGCGACTCTTCAATTTCCATACCCCTTTCCCTAAAGAAAGGGAGTTGTCCTAAATGAATGTCGAAATTCGATTCCGCAAGGAAAAAATGGGGCGCGACAGCATAGCGACCCTTCTGAGGATTTTAGGCTTTTACCATAACAAACTTGCTTTTTGTAAATTAGTCTTAATCGTGCTTCTTTTGTTAATATGTGTGCACCCTTTCCATTTCCCTTTATGTGAATTTAGTTGCCCGTTTTGAAGCATTTATGATTCCTTTACTGCAGAAACTGATTTATTTCTTTGTTTTCCTTTCTTAAACGTCTTTCAATTATTAAATAATTATTATTTTCCTAACGTGCAAATACGTGAAAACATGTTATTTACTGTTTCATAACTAATGCTCAACATCATATTCCACTCGTGCTTAGTCAATCATTTAGCAACACTTGATGAGTGGTTGCGCTCTTCCTATATATCACCCTTTAAATTCAGAAAGGCTTATTTGCGGTAAAACTAGTCGATCAGCAGTGCAATCGATGATTCTGTGCCTTTCCCCCTCAAGTTGTCTGCTTGAAGCTACCAGTCTAGACCCCCATAGCAACCTTACTCTGATTATAACTGTATATGCATCATGGTCAAACCTAGTCGGGTTAATATGTTGTCCATATAATAACCCTTTAAGACAAACCATATCCAAAATTCCACCGGGGTTTCCATATCCCAACGGACACAACCACGTTCTGTGCCTTATTTTTGGAGAACTAAATGATAAGATGCTAATCACTGATGTTGAAATAGTCGAATCTGGTGGGGAAAGGGCCTAACCTTGTTTGTTTTGCAAAAATGAAGCCAGAAAGATCAAGCCTGGGGAAGGTCCTTCTGGGACCAAGTATATTATATTTATTTTCTTCTCCAAATGTAATAAGGCCAAGTGCCAGTAGTGACTTATCTTTTGTTATCTTAGTGTCGTTTTGGATTTGTCTGTTTTTTTTATATTAATGAAATGAGGCAATTATTGGCATTTAAGTTCTCCAAAACAACTTGTCGCTAGGCCTACCTCGGGAACAACGAGGTTCCCAAATTAGGATGCAAATTTACATTCCCGCAATATGTGTTTAAATACCGCAAATATTCTTTCTCAGAACTCTTACTGACTTGGCTACCTTTTTGTTTTTTCTTTCTTTATTTGATTATTCCCCATTCCCCAAAGGTTGGTTCGCACATACTGGCATCACCAACTTATCATACTAGATCCAGAGTCCCTACCCTCAGAGCTGTAGAAAGAGGATCATTCCTCAAGAATTGGACTGTCAGACCATCCAGGGCCCAACGAGTCCCGAGGTAGAAAGGCTGAAGAATAGTGTTTATTTTGTTGTTTTCTAAGAACATGATTTCCCATTTTGCATTTGTTTTAAATAAAACCTCCAGTGTTCCAAAAAAGTTGTTTAAATTATTGAGAATCACTTTTATG
Source organism: Nicotiana knightiana (assembly GCA_005239525.1). NCBI lineage: Eukaryota > Viridiplantae > Streptophyta > Magnoliopsida > Solanales > Solanaceae > Nicotiana > Nicotiana knightiana. Next base: position 61,583 of record ML409041.1, on the reverse strand, counting down.
TTTCAATGGATCGATATTTATTATTACTATTTTCTCTCATATCTTTATCTATACAACATTACTATTTCCTGTCTTGATGAACCAATAACTATGACATGTAATAAGGCAACTGTAACCCGGTCGGTCGTTCCGAGAGTAATAGCCATGTTTCCCCCACTTCTACTTCATTATATGTGGTTGATCTTCATTATGTTGTGTTAGATTGGTTGGCTCGGGTTCGGAGCAACTTTTAGAGAGAAATGAGACACTTAGTCTCTTAACATGGTTCAATAGTGGAAAAGTCAACCAAAAATTGACTTATTGGTAAACGACCTCGGAATGTGGATTTTATGGTTTAGGTAGCTTCGTTAGGTGATTTGGGTCTTAGGAGTATGTTCGGAAAGATGTTTTGATGTCCGATGTAGAATTAGGCTTGAATTGGCGAAAGTTAGTTTTTGGTGATTTTCGTTTGGCAGGGGATAATAGGCTATCAGGGTCGGAATGGAATTCTGAAAGTTGGAGCAGGTTCGTAATGTCATTTTGGATATGTGGGCAAATTTTCAGGTCAATCGAAGGTGTTTTGGATGGTTTTGGCATCGTTGGTGGAATTTAGAAATTTCAAAGTTCAAAGGCTTGTGATGTGATTGTGGTGTTTTTGCGTTGTTTTTGGTGTTTTGAAGGCTCGACTAAGTTTGAATGATTTTATGGGATGTGTTGGTAGGGTTGGTTGAGGTCCCGGGAGTCTCGGATGTGCTTCAGGTGGTTAACGGAGTGTGTTTGGCCTTAAAAGGATTGTTGTTGCTGCTGTATTTTTCTTGGTCTGGTTTCCTTATATGCGATCGCAATGGTGAGGCTGCGATCGCATAGGCTTATTGGTGTGGCAGCACAAAATTGTTATATGCGATCGCCTTCAGCGGTCCACGATCACGAAGTGAGAGGAGCCAGAACAGTCTGGTCACGTGAGGTGCATTGCGATCGCACAATATGGGCGTGTGTGGAAGTGAGGTGATGGAATTTCTCTATGCGATCGCATAGAGCTAGTCGCGATCGCATTGTTGTGAGGAGTTGTCTTCCACGATCGCATAGGGTTAGTTTGGTTGGGCAGCATTTTGTTCTTCGCGATCGCGTGCCTTTTTCCACGATCGCACAGAGTAGCATGGGCAGAAAGTTTTATGTTCCAATTTCGGTGGTTTTTGGCGATAACTCATTTTTCCATTAGAGAGCTCGGGGGAAGGAGAACTTGACCAGATTTTCAGTGGGGTTCTTGTGGTAGGTATCTTCGATCATTTTTGGTTTAATTTCATGAATTTCACTTCATTTTCACCATACAATTTTAGGAATTAAAGTAGAAATTTTGGGGAAAATGGGAAGAAAATTTGGAAATTTCTTTTGGTGATTTGAGTGCGCAATTGAGGTTGGATTTTTATAAATTTGGTATGGGTAGACTCTTAAGGGAATGAGGATTTTAGGTTTGTTATTTTTATCGAATATCGAGACGTGGGCCTGGGGCTCGGGTTTGGCCAATTTCGAGAATTGTGCCTAAAATTGATAGTTTTCGTTTGAGCCTTGTTCATTTAGCGTATATTGATGATGTTAATCTGGTTTTTGTTAGATTCGGAGCAATCGGGAGCTGACTCGAGGGACAAGAGCATCGCGGATTAATTTTTTGGCCCGGTGGAGGTAAGTAATGGCTATAAATCTTGTCCTGAGGGTATGAAACCCCAAACTTCGTATTTCTCACTATTTTTAGAATGGCGCACATGTTGGATGACAAGTATGTGGCGTGCACTGATTTTTGTATTGGACTTGGTCCTCTCCGCGACAACTATTGAGTTGCATATTTTTACTCTAAATCATATGTTAAATTGTTTTCTAAAACTATTGTTATATCTGGGCTATAAGAATGTTTGGGGCCTCATGACGACTTGTTTAGACCCCTTGGGGGATTTTTACTTCTATTTTCCTTACTGTGTTGACTTATGATTTACACTCAGTCACGTTATGTTTAATTGAATTCGAAACTCAGCCTTATTTACACTATTTTGAGATATAAAATGATGTTTTGGGTCGAGTACCCCGTTTTACTGATACGCCCGAGGGGCTTTTGAGAGTTGCTGACTAAGTGAGGCTGAGGGCCTGATTGTGAGGATATGATGTGCCACGAGGTGGTTTGACATTAGCCTTGGGCTGAAGGAGCCCCTCCGGAGTCTGTACACACGCTCAGTGAGCGCAGGTACCTATTGAGTGCGAGTGGCGAGTATCGAGTGACGAGTGACGAGTGATTGGGAGGCATGAGTGACTGTGAGGTTGCCTGAGGGGATTATTATGAGTTACTGTGAGGCATGCCCGAGGGCCAGTTTCTGATACATGTTTTTGCCCGAGGGGCTACTAATGATTTTACCACTTTCACTCTGAACTTATGAAATATGTTTTGTCCGAGGGGCTTTTTTATGACTTTTATCATTTTTACACTAAACTTCTTGAAAGTTATGATGAAACTATGGGCAAGTATATTTTCCAAATGATTTTACTTAAATCGGCTTTTAAGCGTGATGATTTAACGCATACATTGTTAGAAAGAAAGGCTGTGCTTATTGTGAAATGATGATTTGATTTATGTGTTTCTTACTGCTCTGACCTATTTTATTTTCATTATTACTGAGTTGGCGTACTCTTATTACTCCATGCACCTCGTGTGCAGATCCAGGTGTTTGGGCAGAGTGAGATGTGTATCTGTTCCAGAGACTTCTCGGAGATTTTGCGAGGTAGCTGCACGCGTCTGCATCCATGCTCTCTCCTGCTTACTTTATAGATTTTTTCTTGAGTTGTATATTTTCTGTAGATGCTCATGACCAGTGACTCCAGGATCTCAGGGGTTGTATTTAATATTCGGTGTAGCTTTAACTGTTTTAAAAATGTTTAAAAGAAACAGTTATGGGTTATCAGTTTAGTAATGATGTAAATGGAAGATTATTACGGTACGAGTGTGGTTTTGACTGGCCTAATTCCACGATAGGCGCCATTACGACTGGTTTAGATTTGGGGTCGTGACAAGTTAGTATCAGAGCACTAGGTTACATAGGACTCACCGGTCATGAGCAGGTTTAGTAGAGTCTTTCAGATCGGTACGGAGACGTCTGTACTTATCTTCGAGAGGCTGCAGAACCCTTAGGAAAATCTCACATTCTTGAATTCTTGTCGTGCGAATCAATTTTATTCAGCCAAGAGTGTAACTCTTGAATTCCTTCCATGTATTCAAACGCGCCCGAGAGCGCTTGGTATCAGTGCATCGACGGCTTGTGACTTCCATGGATGAGATGTGATTTTTGGCATGTTGGTAATGGGCCAGTCTGGAGGGGTTGAGGCCGGATTCGTTCTGTGGCTTGAGTGCTAAGATTTCGATTTTGTGAGCCGTGCATTTGGGGACTTATATGTCCGTTTGTGTTCTTATTAATGAGAATTGGTGACTAGATGGCTACGTGGTGAGTGTGATTTGATGGTTAGCTATTTTCAGATTGTTTGATTGTGACAAAAGGGTTGGCTAGAAATGTGGCAAGAACTATTGAGTGTTTGATTTCTGTCTCGGTTTGGTATATTACTTCGAGTTGTGAGTGTATTGGAAGACCTCTCATGTTGTTTAGTTGTGGAGTGAAGCAGATCTTTCTGTTGCGTTATGAGTTCCTGGTGATGTCTTTTGGGCTGATCATTTCCCCAGTAGTGTTCATGCATTTGATTAATGGTGTATTTCATCCGTATTAGCTCTCCTTGTTATTGTATTCGTGGATTGCGTCCTGGCATATTCGCGTAGCCAGGAGTAGCACACTCAGTATCTGAGGATGACATTATAAGGATTCAGGGAGGAAAGGCTCTATGCAAAGTTCTCCGAGTGTGAATCTTGGATCAGTTCAGTAGCATTCTTCGGAGGTGTCCAGTGAGGGTATCCATGTGGTCAGACGTGTGTGGGTAGAGCTTCCAGAAGCCCAAGATTTCTTTGACCACCGCTCCGGTGTTAGATCTGCCATCAGCTTTAGGTTGTTACCGCGTATTGTGATGCCTCGAGCGTAGGCGTTGTTGTCTTAATGCAGAAGGGTGTAGTGACTGCGTAATAGTTATCATCTTCGGAAGTGTATAGAGAAATATCATGTTTGAGCCTAAGCTGGCAGGGGTATCTCATGCGGATTGTCCTAGGGTGTGTGATCCCTATGTTGTTCTGTAGTAAGTTCTCTTCTACCAGTAAATGAAATATATAGTAATTTGAGTTTAGATCGCTTGTGGAAGTTAGCATGACTATTACAATGGTTAATGCAAGATTTGCAGATAACTTGAGCTATTAGACGGGTTGTGTTAATTATGGGCATTGTGAGTTATTGTTTGTCTTGATCGTTGGGTTTGAGCCAAGTGGGGGAGTCTGTTAATGATAAGTTGATTGCCCGATTATGTGTGGTATTGGTTTCAGTTCGAGGTATATTAGTGGATTAGTTATGACCTACAGATGTGGGGTCTGGGAATGACTCGAGTAATGAAAATTTCTTCGATACAGGTTGTAATATACTTTATCGGGTAAATGAATTCTATGGAATGATTGAGAGGTAATTGTAAAAGGTGTAGTGTGTGCAGTGTATGAATTTGCTTATGGCTTCAAGTGAGTGGATTACTTTCCTATTATGTTGGTGTGCAAATGGGTCAGGTCGATTCTGTCTAATTGGTCAGTGAACTTGAGAATTTACGTTTGAGGGTGTAAAACATTATCATGGATTCTACATATCAATAGCAGGAAGGTAAAGGTAATGGCTTTAGATTCGCAGGAAGTCTCTTCAAGGTAAGTATTTTGGATGTGGTACTTTTGGGGATATTTGAGAGAGTATTTAGCGGCTTACGAGCTTTTGATGATACAGTTTTATGTTTGGGACTCATGTGGTGAGTTTGGGTTGAGAATTGCGGTATTATGGCAAAGAGAAGTACCAATTCGCAGGTAAGTCAGAAGGAACTTTGATAAATAGGACAACTTGGTAATAGGTCGGATCATCATGATAAGGGATATGATTAATTCTTTGGGTGTTCATGAGGTAATGAGTTTTTACAGGTTTTTCTTAGCAACGCTCTTGCGTTTTTGGTGGCCTGCGTAGCTTGGTTGAGTTAGGAGGATTCAGTCCTGACGGTTTGGTGTTGTGCAAATGGGATTCTGACAGTTCCTGATGGTTTCTACCACGGTTAGAGATGCGTATTTTCTACTGGCATGAGGTGCGGTTTATGCATAGTGATTTTGCTTCTAAATGGGATCAAATGGAAGTTCTTGGCTAGTTGGGTACATAGTTGCTTGTGGCTTAGAAGGGACCAAGAAGTTCCCATATTTGTCCTAGGATGGCATGGCGTATGCGGTATGTTGGGTAGAGTTGAGATTTGCAGATGTGAGGTCACGGTTTAGCTATGGAAGGAAGGTCAAAACAAAATTTTTTAGACAACATCAGCAGTTTCGGATGACTAGTTAGATGATATCACTATTGGGTGGCTAGATGAGGGTAGACAATTCAGAAAGGTCATGTGTGGAGTTAAGGGTACTTCATTGGTACTTCGACGCTCTCTTGTTGGATTCAACTGCTGATATTCAAGGTTGCTTGGTAACACGAAAGAATTATAGGGGTATCCCTCGTGGAATGATGAGTATTTGGGATGTTTCATGTATTCGAGCGGTGGAGTTGAGAACAGATATAGTGATTCGTGCGCTTCATGGACTTCGAGACTGAGAGTTCTCATAAACAGGTTATTTTGTGATAGTGAACTGTGAAGATGCGAGCAAGCTAGTCAGATGTTAGTATTTACCATGGTTCAGTCATTGTTAACTTTTTGGTGAGTTCTCTATCTGTTGTGAGTGACAAGAGTTTGTTTAGGGTTATTGGTAGGCTAATATGGGTGTGTATTCTGCACCGGGTAGGAATTGTTGGCTCCGAACTTCTATTGTTGAGGAATGTACCATTCGATTGTGATTGAGTTTATTCATGTTCTGGAGTGATCTATGAGTTACCCTTCGGTGTTGTGAGGAGTTGTGATTATTGGTTATGTCACGACCCAAAATCCATAGGTCGTGATGGCACTGGACATCACTATCAGGCAAGCCAAATCCTTAATTAGTTGAAATATATTCATGCTTTAATGTTTTTGAAACCGTTACCTTTTCTTGCATTTCATAATCAAATAAATAAATTTTCGTAAATTAAAAACGACATCAAATAAAATTCTGGTATTTAAAAAAAGTGATCTACAGATTTCACTTAAACAATTATCCCAACACATATCCCAAAACCCGGTGACACAAGTACCTGAGCAACTTCTAAGAATTTATACAATTATACAATGCTTGTCCGAAGAATTGGACAAGGAAATTTAAAACTGAAATTACAATTACGCATGAAGAAGACTCTGCCGGCTGCGGAACGCCTCCGGATGAATGCAGCCCGTATAAGTATCCAAGTCGATCACTGTACTATAAAGGTACATGTGCAACAAAATGCACAGAAAGTGTAGTATGAGTACATATACATATATGTACCCAATGAATATCCCGTCTAAACTCGAACGAGTAGTGACGAGAAGTCGACTAGATACTCACTAAGGTCCAACAATATAATATATGACGGGATATGGCTAAAGCAATAGGCATGTGAGACAGTAAACAACAAGTACATAGCAATTAACGTAATCCGGATAATAAATGAAAAATGAAAAACAAAGTACCAAAATCTCCTCCGAACAAATACCTGACAATCCAGTTATAAGTGACTCAGAACTCAAGTGATCATACACATACCAGGACAAGACAACCGGCCGGAGTCGTAAGGGTGATCATAAGGACAATGTTCATAAGCTAACCCACGATCGTGAATCATACCTACGACTCGCGTGCTGACTCGATAATAATAAGCTAACCCATGATCGCGCATCGTACATGCGACTCGTGTGTTGACTCGATAATATAAGTTGAACCACGATCGCACATCATACATGTGACTCGTGTGCTGACTCGATAATAATAAGCTAGCCCACGGTCGCGCATCATACATGCGACTCGTGTGCTGACTCGATAACAAGTGCGTATATATAAGTACATATGTGTACCAACTCAACAGTGAACTCAACAGGACTGTGCCAATACCACAGATAGTCAATTGGAATTTAAATAATGTTTCACTTTTTCATATCACCTCAACAATAATGTATAACTCATAACACATACAAAGGTACAAAATAGGGCACATAGAGGCATGCTAGTAAATCCTAAAGCTACCCGACATAGCAATATAGTCGCCACGTACGGACTCTCATCACTTGGTACGTACGTGGCCCCCACAACACGAATACACAACATTAAAGAACCTATGGGTACAATTCCCCCTTACGAGGTTGGAAAGGAGACTCACCTCGCTCTGAAGTTCCATAACCGGCTTCCAAGCCCTTCCGACGACTCCAATGGATGCACAACGCCCCCAAACTAACCAAACAACGACAAACCAATGAAAATATACTCTAATATTTATTAAAAATTCAGATTATATAATTTCCCAACTCCGCTCAGTGAATTGACCAAAATGCCCACGAGCCCACGTGCCTGGAATTCGAAATTTCTCGAAGGTACGTTCTACCCATAGCCTTACTAACTCAAGTATATAATTTAATCAAATATTTATGCTCAATTCGTGCCTAAAATCCACATTTTCTATATTCTAAGTTTTTCTTCAAAAACCCCCATTTCCTATAAATTTTCAAGCCTAATCCATGCACAAAATCTTGTATTTAACCTTAGAAACAAGTAGAACAACTTACCTCTTGATGCTTGGTGAAATCCCCCCTTGAAAATCTCACCAAAATCGTCTCAACCAAATGATAAATGAGAAAGAAAAGGTTCAAACCTGATTTTTAAAACATTCTGCCCAGGCATTTTTCGCACATGCGATCCTTCCTCCGCACCTTCGATCTCGCAGGTGAGACCAAACCACCCGCACCTGCGGTTTCCCTCAACTCCAGCCAAGTCGCACATGCATCCCTACTGCCCGCACATGCAGCTTCGTAGGTACAGAAAATCCATCGCACCTGCGGTTCCCATCCAAGACAAGCCACACTCGCACCTGTGGTGCCCAAGCCGCACCTACGGCTCCGCACCTGCGACCACCTCGCAGGTGCGGATCACACAAGATGACAACAAAAAACCAGCCTTCTTCAACTTCAACTTTGATCCGTTAACCACCTGGAATCCACCCGAGGCCCCCGAGACCCCGTCTAGTTATACAACATGTCCCAAAACATGACACGGACTTGGTCGAGCCCTCAAATCACATCAAACAACGCCGGAAATCACGAATCACACTCAAATCCAATTCCTTAAGAACTTAGAATTTCAAACTTCTACATCTGATGCCGAAACCTATCAACTCACGTCCGATTGACCTCGAATTTTGCGCACAAATCAGATTCAACATTACAGACCAGCTCCAACTTCCGGAATCACATTCCGACCTCGATATCAAAACTTCCACTTGCGGCCGGATTTCCCAAAAACCTTTAAAGTTCTATCTTTAGCCAAATGGCTCCAAAATGACCTACGGACATCCGAATTCACTTCCCATCGCGCTCCCAATTCCAAATCACCATATGGAGCTATTCCCAGGCTCGAAATCCCAAACGACATCAATCTCACTGATATGCACTTCAAGCCCAAATTCATGAAATCCTTCAAAAATGCTAACTTCCATAATATACGCCGAAACGCTCCCGGGTTATCCAAAATCCGATCCGGACATACACCCAATCCGAAATCATCATACGAACCTGCTGGAACCTTCAAATCCTGATTCAGAGATTGTTTACTCAAAATTCCAATCTTAGTTGATTTCTCCAACTTAAGGCTTCTAAAATGAGAATTTTCTTTTCCAAATCAATTCTAAACTTCTTAGAATTCAATTTCGACCATGCTCACCGGTCATAATACTTGAAATGGAGTTGCTCATGACTTCAACCCGCTTAACGACGCGCTAGAGATCAAAATGATCGGTCGGGTCGTTACATGTTATATGCACATACGGTACGGTTCTACTTGAGCTTTATAGTTAGATTTGAGTAAGGTAAGTAATTGGGTATTGCAAGGATGAGAAGTATTGGTTATGTTCTTTTTGATTTGTATGGAATGGTATCGTCTGATTTCCCCGTGGTTATGGCAATGCACTTTTACTTGATGTCGAATTTCTAATGGTTATTAATTTTGGGCAAGGTTGCTTGAAATATTTCATGTGGACCAACATTTGGATGAGATCGCACAGTGTAGCGGATTTATGTAGGGTATGACATTTGGTATTGGATTCGTGTGTTTTGATTTTTCACCATGTGCCCCAGGCTTTTAGCATGGTGTTGTGACGGTAATTGTTAATGGCGGGACGGTCCTCTCGTGTGAATCTTTTATATAATTTGATTTATTGGGATGTTTCTATTGAGTGCACGAGTTGCACAGGCTGTGGCCTCAATTGTATTGATGTGTCATGTCATCAGAATGGTCGTGTTGGATGAGAAGAGGTCATTGGACCTAGTATGAATATTGTCAGAATTGTTTACAGCATAGTTGGAAGGATAAATATTGGGAGTCGGCTTAGAAGTCTGCTATCATTCCTGTTTGGGAAGAGGGAGCTTCATATCTGACTGATCGGACGAATGGTTGCTAGTTTCTACGTGTTTCTTTCATCATCGGTAGAATATGGAAGTGTTAGAGCGAGGCATTTCTTGATAAGAGGTTATGTACCGGTATTGGGTTGTTCTGAGCAGCTATTGTGATTGGGAGTTATCGCTATGGGTGTTTGAGTCATGTGGAGTATTATGTGATTTCATCTGGGGTTCGTATATGTCTTGATTCAGCGTGTTCAAAATTATTCAGTTTATAGTTGTGGAATTTTGGTCTTGCAAGTTATTTCAGAAGTGGAAATTTGGTTCTAAGGTTCATGTGTCAGGATTGGATTGCGGAATTTCAAATGTGTTGTGCTATTGGACCTATATGAGATAGGGTGATGTGGGATCACCCCCGGGAATGTGCATGGTGAGGTTACGCGGCAGTGGCACGTTCGAGGACGAACATATGTTTAAGTGGGGGAGGATGTAACGACGCGGCCGGTCGCTCCGAGAGTAATAGCCCCGTTTCCCCCGTTTCTACTTCATTGTATGTGGTTCAGCTTCATTATACAAGATTGGTTGGCTTGGGTTCGGAGCAACTTTTGGAGAGAAATGAGACACTTAGTCTCTTAACTTGGTTCAATAGTGAAAAGGTCAACCGAAAGTTGACTTATTGATAAACGAACTCAGAATGTACATTTTATGGTTTGGATAGCTTCGTTAGGTGATTTGGGACTTAGCAGGTTCGTAATTTCATTTTGGATATGTCCGCAAATTTTCAGGTCAATCGGAGGTGTTTTGGATGGTTTTGGCATCGTTAGTGGAATTTAGAAATTTCAAAGTTCATAGGCCTGAATTTGATGTGATTGTGGTGTTTTGCGTTTTTTTTGGTGTTTCGAAGGCTCGACTAAGTTTGAATAATGTTATGGGGTGTGTTGGTAGGATTGGTTGAGGTCCCGGGGGCCTAGGGTGTGCTTCAGGTAGTTAACGGAGTGTGTTTGGTCTTAAAAGGACTTTTGTTGCTGTTGTATTTTTCTTGGTATGGTTTCCTTATATGCGATCGCATTGGTGAGGCTGCGATCACATAGGCTTATTGGTGAGGCAGCATAAAATTGTTATATGTGATCGCCTTCTGAGGTCCGCGATCACGAAGTGAGAGGAGCCAGAACAGTGCGGTTGCGTGAGGTACATTGCGATTGCATGTGTGGACGCGTGTGGCAATGAGGTGATGGAATTGCCCTATGTGATTGCATAGAGCTGGTCGCGATCACATTATTGTGAGGAGTTGTCTTTCGGGATCGCATAGGTGTTTCTGTGATCGCATAGGGTTAGTTTGGTTGGGCAACATTTTGTTCTTCGCGATAGCGTGCCTTTTTCCACGATCGCACAGAGTAAAGCCTGGGCAAAAAGTTTTAAGTTCCAATTTCGGGAGATTTTTGCCATAACTCATTTTTCCATTAGAGAACTCGGGGGAAGGAGAACTTGGACCAGATTTTCAGTGGGATTCTTGTGGTAAGTGTTCTTCGATCATTTTTTGTTTAATTTCATGAATTTGTCTTGATTTTCACCATGCAATTTGAGGAATTAAAGTAGAAAATTTGGGGAAAATGGGAGAAAAATTTGGAAATTTAATTTGGTGATTTTAGTGGGCAATTAAGGTCAGATTTTGGTAAATTTGGTATGGGTAGACTCGTAAGGGAATGAGGATTTTGGTTTTGTGATTTTTATCGAATTCCAAGACTTGGGCCCAGGGCTCGGGTTTGGCCAATTTCAAGAATTGTGCCTAAAATTGATAGTTTTCGTTTGAGCCTTGTACAGTTAGCGTATATTGATGATGTTAATCTTGTTTTGGTTAGATTCGGAGTAATCGGGAGCCTATTCGAGGGGCAAGAGCATCACGGATTAGTATTTTTTTACCCGGTGGAGGTAAGTAATTGCTATAAATCTTGTCCTGAGGGTATGAAACCACGGACTTCGTATTTCTCACTATTTTTAGAATGGCGCACATGTTGGATGACGGGTATGTGGTGTGCAATGATTTATAGATTGGAGTTGGTCCTCCCCGTGGCAACTATTGATTTGCGTATTTTTACTCCAAATCATATGTTAAATTGTGTTTTAAAACTATTGCTATATTTGGGCTATAAGCCATATTTGGGGCCTCGTGCCGACTTGTTTAGACCCCTTGGGAGCTTTTTACTGCTATTTTCCTCACTGTGTTGACTTATGATTTACACTCAGTCATGTTATGTTTAACTGATTTCGAAACTCAGCCTCATTTTATATTTTGAGATATAAAATGATGTTTAGGGTCGAGTACCCCGTTTTACTGATACACCCGACGGGATTTTGAGAGTTACTGACTGAGTGAGGCTGAGGTCCTGATTGTAAGGATGTAATATGCCACGGGGTGGCTTGATATTAGTGCTTGGGCTGAAGGAGCCCCTCCGGAGTCTGTACACAACCCCTAGTGAGCGCAGGTACCTACTGAGTGGGAGTGCCGAGTGACGAGTGATTGGGAGGCATGAGTGACTGTGAGGTTGCCCGAGGGGCTGATTATGAGTGACTGTGAGGCATGCCCGAGGGGCAGTTTCTGATACATGTTTTTGCCCGAGGGGCTACTTATGATTTTGTCACTTTCACTATGAACTTATGAAATATGTTTTGCCCGAGGGGCTTTTTATGACTTTTATCATTTTTACACTAAACTTCTTGAAAGTTATGTTGAAACTATTGGAAAGTATATTTCCAAATAATTTTACTGAAATCAGCTTTTAAGCGTGATGATTTAACGCATACATTGTTGGAAAGAAAGGTTGTGCTTACTGTGAAATGATGATTTGATTTATGTGTTTCTTACTGCTCTGACCTGATTTTTTTTCATTACTACTGAGTTGGCATACTCATATTACTCCCTGCACCTCGTGTGCAGATCTAGGTGTTTGGGCAGAGTGAGTTGTGTATCTCTTCCAAGGACTTCTCGGAGATTTTGCGAGGTAGCTGCACACGTCCGCAACCCTACTCTCTCCTACTTACTTTATAGGGTGTTTTTTTTGAGTTGTATATTTTCTGTAGATGCTCATGACCAGTGACTCCGGGATCTCGGGGGTTGTATTTAATATTCGGTGTAGCTTTAACTGTTTTAAAAATGTTTAAAAGAAACCGTTATGGGTTATCAGTTTAGTAATGATGTAAAGGAAGATTATTAAGGTATCAGTGTCGTTTTGGCTGGCCTAGTTCCACGATAAGCGCCATAATGACTGGTTTAGATTTGGGGTCGTGACAGCAACACAACAAAAGGATAGTGATTCAGAAGAAGAAGATATCATACTCGAGGAAATCATCGGGGAAGTAGAGGATTTTGAGAGCAAGCCTAAGTCCAACCTGGACGAAACTGAGATGACCAACTTAGGAGATTCCAAAATTGTCAAGGAGACCTACATCAGCATTCACTTGTCACCATCAGTAAAAAAAGAGTACACACAGTTCCTGAAAGAGTATGAGGACATCTTTTCATGGTCATACGATGATATGACCGGGTTAAATACATCTATTGTGTTTCACAAGTTGCCCACAAACCCAATGTGTCCGCCAGTAAAGCAGAAACTCAGGAAATTCAAGCCTGATATAAGTCTGAAAATCAAAGAGGAGCTCACCAAGCAAATCAAGGCCAAGGTCCTCAGGGGTGTTGAATACCCAACTTGGTTAGCCAACATCGTGTCAGTTCCAAAGAAAGATGGGAAAGTCAGAGTCTGTATTAATTATCGGGATCTAAACAGAGAAAGTCCCAAGGATGATTTCCCGCTGCCAAACATACACATTCTGATCGACAATTGCGGCAAACGTGAACTCCAGTTCTTTGTAGATTTCTTCACCGGTTATCATCAGATCTAGATGGACGAAAAAGACGTAGAGAAAAAATCCTTCATTACACCATGGGGAGTGTACTGTTACAACATGATACCATTCGGTCTAAAGAATGCTGGGGCCACCTACATGAGGGCTATGACTACCATTTTTCATGATATGAGACATAAGAAGATCGAGGTGTATGTGGACGATGTCATCATTAAATTAAAAAAAGCCACACATCATATAGCAAATTTGAGGAAGTTCTTTGACAAACTACGGAAGTACAACCTGAAATTAAAACCTGCAAAGTGTGCATTCGGGGTCCCTGCCGGAAAGTTACTTGGGTTCATTATCAGCTGCCGAGGGATAGAATTTGATCCATCAAAAGTCAAAGTCATCCAGGAGCTGCCACCACCGAAGAGTAAGAAAGATGTAATGATTTTTCTAGGACGGCTAAACTAGATCAGCCGGTTCATAGCCTAGTCCACAGTCATATGGGAGCCAATTTTTCAAGATGTTGAAGAAAGATGTTGTAACTAGTTGGACCGAGGATTGTCAAAGGGCTTTTGACAAGATCAAGGAGTACCTATCAACACCACCAGTTTTGGTTCCGCCAGAGCCAGGCAGACCTTTGCTACTCTACCTCGCACTATTAGATTGAGCCTTCGGCTACGTTCTGGGACAGCACGACGAGACAGGGAGAAAGGAACAAGCTATCTATTACCTGAGTAAGAAATTCACTCCATATGAAGCACGGTACTCTCTATTAGAACGTACCTGTTGCGCCTTGACCTGGATAGCTCAAAAGTTAAGGCATTAATTCTATTCTTACACAACGTACTTCATATCAAGGATGGATCACCTAAAATATATCTTTCAAAAAACCTATGTCCACTGGCAAGCTTGCTAAGTGGAAAATCTCGTTGAGTGAGTTTAACGTTGTTTATATATCTCATAAAGCAGTTAAAGGACAGGCACTAGCAAATCATCTTGTTGAAAACCCTGTGGATGGAGAATACGAACCCCTGAAAATGTATTTTCCCGATGAAGAAGTGTTATTCATAGGAGAGGATATTGCTGAATCCTATGAAGGTTGGAGGATGTTCTTTGATGGAGCGGCAAATTTGAAAGGAGTCGTTACTGAAGCTGTTATTCCTGTCGAAGTGGAGATTCCTTCTTTGAGGATCATACAGGAAGCTAAGCTCAGCAATGCAGAATGATAAGGAACCGTTATGAGTAGCTAGCCCTCATAGACGGAAAGAGGATGAATGCAGTATTTCATGGGAAACTTTATCAGAACAGAATGTCCAAAGCTTTAAACAAAAGAGTCAAGTCAAGAAAGTTCACACCGGGGCAGCTTGTGTTGAAGAAGATCTTCCCGCATCAAGATGAAGCCAAAGGGAAATTCTCTCCACACATAATATTGACGGGAGGAGCCCTCATACTCGTAGAAATGGACAGAGAAGTCTGGCCAAAGCCAATCAATTCGGATACAGTCAAGTGATAATATGTGTAACTGTTTATGTTTTTCGCAATGATATAAATTGAACTACGCTCGACCTCATTCTCGTTTAAGAGGGGATACGTAGGAAGCCATGTGAGTTCGGTCACATAAAAATCTCTATTTCCCCCATAATCATAAATTGGGGCAGAATTTTGAGGACCCTCAAAATTACGAAACAAAATCAGCGATCACAACATATACATCAGTCAGAGATGCTTATATATCTAACGGGGCAGAATTTTGAGGAGGGCCCTCAAAATTCTACGGCAGGAGAAGTCGCAATGTCTCGGATCGTGTCACAGTCACTGGTTCATCTAACCAATTTTCTAAAAAAACATATTTTTTACTATGACTTTGAAAACTATTCATGCTTGCTTTTCAAATAACTCTGTTTAGAAAAAGCTACCCCTAATGATTTGAATAGAATCTTCAGACCGAGAAAAGAAAGTCAAGCAAGTCGACGGAGGCACGAACCGACCTCCCCTTAACATAACTCGCCATTTTCTTTGGATGCAAGAAAAAATAATATACATGCTTTAAAGTCACAATCTTCATAACAACCGCGATACTGAAGTCTACTACCAGCTAAGAATACTCTGCTATCATTGGCTATTTATTCTATTCAGCATCAGACTAAGCTTTGTCTCCATCTGCATGAGGCTAAGCCATGTCTCCATCTGCATGAGGCTAAGCTTTGCCTCCATATTAGCATAAGGCTAATCTCTGCCTTCACTTGCATGAGACTAAGCCCTGTCCCGAATCTTGCATGAGACTATGCTCTGTCTCCATCTGCATGAGGCTAAGCCCTGCCTCCATATTTGCATAAGGCTAAGCTCTGCCTTCATTTGCATGGTACTAAGCCATGTCCCGAATCTTGCTTGAGAATAAGCTTTGTCTCCATCTGCATGAGGCTAAGCCCTGCCTCCATATTTGCATAAGGCTAAGCTCTGCCTTCATTTGCATGGTACTAAGCCATGTCCCGAATCTTGCTTGAGAATAAGCTTTGTCTCCATCTGCATGAGGCTAAGCCCTGCCTCCATATTTGCATAAGGCTAAGCTCTGCCTTCATTTGCATGGTACTAAGCCATGTCCCGAATCTTGCTTGAGAATAAGCTTTGTCTCCATCTGCATGAGGCTAAGCCCTGCCTCCATATTTGCATAAGGCTAAGCTCTGCCTTCATTTGCATGGTACTAAGCCATGTCCCGAATCTTGCTTGAGAATAAGCTTTGTCTCCATCTGCATGAGGCTAAGCCCTGCCTCCATATTTGCATAAGGCTAAGCTCTGCCTTCTCTTGCATGGGACTAAGCCATGTCCCAAATCTTGCATGAGACTAAGTTTTGTCTCCATCTTCATGAGGCTAAGCCCTGCCTCCATATTTGCATAAGGCTAAGCTCTGCCTTCATTTGCATGGGACTAAGCCCTGTCCCGAATCTTGCATTAGACTAAGCTGTGTCTCCATCTGCATGAGGCTAAGCCATGCCTCCATATTTTCATACGGCTAAGCTCTGCCATCACTTGCATGGGACTAAGCCCTGTCCCAAATCTTGCCGAGACTAAGCTCTATATCTCTAGTACTATCTATTTGCTCTTCATATGGGCTAAGATCTTCCCTCAACTTCACAACACTAAGCCTTGCCTTGTTGTTCTTAACATCATGTTATTGCATCATTTTATTTGCAGGCTACCCGATAAGCAATCGCTACCCCAACAGGAGCAATCCCGCTCCAATTCCTTCAACTATCTCAAACCTTACCGCCCACCATAACCATTCCTTCACCTATCCCGAAATCTCATGTCCGTCCCTGTGATCATTTCATCGGTATATTCCGCCAACGAATCCATAACTACACACGACCTGATTCTTGTAAAACCAAGGATATGTAGGCAGCTCAAAAACCAGAGTGCGGCCTAAATCTCTCAAACCATCCCGCTCGGTCAAAATTGGCCATCATATCTTTACCCGACAACTCTTTCATCCTTCCCGGATAAAGATGGGCAGTTGTTGATACCCAATTTTCCCCTATAATATTTCTTAAAATGCAAAACTATGCATTAGAACCAATTGATATTTTTCCATAATTTCTACTTTTTTAAAATTAATTTATCCCAGTATTTCATTTATATAAACAATTACAAATTGTATCACAAATTACTTTATAACATTTCATGATTTAATTTTTCTATTTATAGTCATATTAAGTTCAAATTATTTCACAAATTCCAGATTTACACCGTTTGGTTACAATTGCAATAACTTTGCAATTATAGCCCGTGCATACATTATTGTGTTATTTTTACCAGAAAATGGCTCATTGTATTTCTGGAATATTGAACAATTATTTTAATATATTTCTATGCATGAAAATTATTTTTATAATTTGTTAATTATTTTATAAATTATTTTTTATTCAATTACTTGGGAATTTAATAAATAGCCCCTTTATTTTCAGACCTAACCCCTTTCAAACCAGCCCAAAACCCCTTTTAAACCAGCCCAAAACCCCTTTTAAAATTAGCCCAAACCCCTTTGGCTCAAATACACACCTGCCTGACCCAATTGCAAATTTAATCGTGGTCGTTGATCATTTTGATCAACNAAACCCCATTCCATAATTAAATCTAACTTACCCCCCCCCCCCCCAAACCCTCTCATTCTCTCCCTCACACAGCCGTCATTATCTCCTTAGTCTCTCAAACTCTCTCGAACTAACCCTGATTCTAAACGCCGTCACCGGCGTAAACCTCCACCTTATGATGCTCCATGTCTTCTCTGACCACCCCCGACCCTCCACACGCCATGGCTCTTTGATTTCTTGGATCCTTGAGAAGATCTCAAGGAACCCAATGGGTTGTGGTTGAAACTTGCTTGTCTCAGGCCATTTTCGGTTTTTGAGTAAGAATTTCTCCTTATTTTTGTTACGAATCTATGGGTTCTTGACCTATTCTCTCATCTCTAGTGTTTTTCTGAAAACCATAGTTCATTGCTTCACTTCTTCTCAGATATTCATAGATCTAAGATGATTTGGGTGTTATTAAGTGTTCTCTCTCAAAAATCTTTTGTTTAATTGATTATCTAACTTTTCCCTAAATTAGGGTCCATCCCAAATCGTTTTTCAAAGATCCTTCTGACTTCTAAGTGTTTAATCAATTATTCTTCATCTTCTTGACTGATTTTTGCAAGAGTATTCAAACCCTAGTTGATTTTATATGATATACTGATTTTTCCAATCTTTGCTTCAATTTTGGGTCTTTCTGTGTTATCAATCGTATTAATTTACTTTGTCTCTTGGACTTAAACATTTTCTTGTCAAATCCAGTATTTTGTGGGTTTTTCCCTAATTAATCTCTGTTAGGGTTCAAACCTGTTTTTCGGGCTAATTTCTATATTTTTTGTGAGTTCTTACTTAGTCTAATCTCTATTTATGAAAGTTGAGTATTTCTTGCCGGAAATCAGTGTTCTTTTGAAAGTTTTGTTGATTGCTTGACTCTGTTAAAGATTCATATGCATAGATTTATTTGTTTCCTTGTTTATGACCTTAATTGGTCATCTCTGCCTTATTTGATTGCCTGTATAATTTTGAATTCTTACTGATTCGTTTATTTGGTATGATTTGGATTCTTGCCTTAATTAAACTCTGGTTATTATCGTTTGATCAATTACCCCTAATTAAGGGGGTCTATTCTGAACCCCTTTATGTGATTGGATTCTGTGACACTATGATTGCCCTAATTGACTGAATTCTGATTCCTTTTATCTTATTTTGTCCTACTCCTAAATTGATATATATACACTCCTGTCTTACCTCTCAGAGACGAACAATTTAGTTCAAAATACACACACACACATTAAAACTCTCTCTTCTTTCTCTGCCATTTGTGCTAACTGTTGGTCTAGCCAGCTGAAAGCCAAGGCTAGATAGTGGAACTCTACTTGCTTTACATTCTGCACTTTGCTTCCTTAACTGGTATGTCCTTAGTTCAATTCTCAAACTCACTGTTTGTGCTCCATGTATGTTAATCCATGTCTCCTTCTGCACTAACTTAATGGCTTATGTATTCAATTGTCTTCATGTTTACTGCTTTATTCAGCATGTTTAAATTATGTCCTCTCTTGTTCAAGTATGTAATCAGCATGTCTAGGTCTTACTTATTTTGTTTGATACTTGGACAACATGTTTATCTAGTCCTTGTTTACTCCCCTTAACTAATATACTCATGACTCCTAATGTATTTGATTGATCCTAATTGGTATGACTAATGCACCCTTGTCTTCAACATGACTATTTCCATCCTCCGTCTCTATGTCTTAAATTGCCTATTACCATAACTGACTTGTTAAGTCTCTGAATCAGTAAACTCTTAGTTGTTCTGTGCATTTGTTGTCCCATATGCTCCCCCCTTGTACCCTGTTCATGTGTTTCTAATGTGAGCTCTTTATGTTCCCAACCCCCTGACCCCTGTTTGTAAAGTTTTTTGTTAAATGGTTGTGAATCGGGGCATTCAATGATTGTGTGGTTCCTTGTTGAATCTTTGTTCTCCTTGAAATTTATTTCAAAACTGTTTTCCACCCTTAGTATTTTCTTAAAACTGTTTCTATTCCTGAAACCCTTTTTATTCCTAAAAGTTTCATCTCTACATTGTTTTACTAAGATCTTTCAAACTATGTCAAGCACTCTCACTTCTACTCTTAGATTATTAGGTTCTGCCCCTCCAGTGTGTGTACTGCCTAGGAATCCATGAGATTCCTCCAAACTCTAGCACACTGGGGCTGGCCCTTCCACACTACACATAACCAATTCTTTATTTAAGAAAAAGTCTTGGTATGAGCATTGCCCGGGATCCCTGAGGTCCTTAGGGAACTTTGACACACTAGGACACCCTGTGGGCTATGAGACTCTAGGCTTCTGAGATTGTTTTGAAGGCCTGGCATTCCCAAGTTTACTTTGGGCCTAATTCAGGATCCCTATAGTATAGTTTATATTTACTTATGTAACTCATTCACTTCTGGTCTGTAATAATCATCTTTGTAAACAGATATTGGGGGAAATTAGTAAAAAGGGGATGGATTCTTATATGATTTTTGTGGGGAAACCGGGTAGAAATCCCGCTTTAGGGTTATGTTGTGTTATTCGCATTAGAAATCCTACCTTAGGATAATTGTGTTAACTGGTTTGCATATTAGAAAAATACGTTATAAGCTCATTACTTCATCATCACGAAATTCTGCTGCTGCAAAAGACATAATCACCTAGAAACCATGTCGTTAATCTACTGCTGTAATTCTGCCTAATAAAATGACCATTCTCTATGTGTATTAGAATGACGTGCTAATTTTCCCTTTTAAACACCTTAGGAGAGTCTAGAACTGCCTAAAATTAGAGGTCCTAAACACCTCTGGGACCACAAGGAAGGGACAAGGAATGCACGCTTATAGTCCGTCTAATTTAAAATCGCTTATATAACCGCTAAGGGGAGGGTAATTGCGTAGTTAAAGGATATGATGACATGTGCGCTAATACCACGCGTGGCCCCTCTAGTTGATTAAGGATTATCGGGTATTGTACAGATGTGATCCTATAGGCTGATAACTTAGGACTCCCCTATCTTATTTACATATGTGTGCTCAGACTGCTTAGTTTTTAAACTCCTTTTATCTTATTTACATATGTGTGCTTAGACAACTTATTTGTTAAATGACTAATTTAATAAGTAAGTTTGATCGGGACCCACCATTGTGGACCTCGAGAGGTGCCTAACACCTTCCCCTCAAGGTATATTCAAGCCCTTACCCAATCTCAGGTAATGTGGACTGGTATCATGAATTACTACATTAGGTGCCCTAACGCACCATAAATCTTTTAGGTGGCGACTCATAAATTTCCATACCCCTTTCCCAAAAGCAAGGGAGTTGTCCCAAATGAATGCTGAAACCCGATTCCGCGAGGAGAGAAGGGGGTGCGACACGCACGAGCTCCAAAGTAATGACCAGTCTCTCGAGACCTCTTGGCCTCTATCTCCTCTCTGTCCCAGGCAAGCATGCCCTCCACTCTCCTGGAAAACTCATGACCTGCTGATAAGATATATCCATCTCAAACTCTCCAACCATACTGGTCTTGATACTGGGGTGGAGTCCCTCAATGAATCAAAGAACACTCTCTCTGACTGTAGCAACCAAAGCCGGTGCATATCGAGCCAACTCATTGAAACGGACTGCATACTTTGACACAGTCGTAGAACCCTGGCGCAGCTGCTCAAAATCAACGCGCTAGCTAGAAAGTGGTATAAGAAACCCCACTCGTCTCCGCTATGGCCATAGTACGGAGAATATGATGACACTCCACTAGAAAACCATGAGCATCCTCTGAAGCTAATCTGCTGAAAGTAGGTGGGTAGTACTTCTTGTACCTCTGAAGTCTAAGTTGATCTTCCTCAGAAGCAGCTACCCTGGTTTCATACTGAACCGGAGCTACTTGGGCATAGGAATAAACTCTGGGGCCTGATCAACCTGGACCCTCTACTCAGGAGTATAGGCTGCGGGAGTTTGGGCTCCTTCCCTAACCTGAGATGTGGCGGGAGCTATTGGAATTAGTCCAGCCAGAGCTAATTTGCTGAACATGCTCATGAACTAAGAGAAAGTCTTTTGGAGGACTGGAGAAGTAATAGGAACCTCCGGTGTCGGCCCTCCAACTGGAGCTGCTGGGGGCTCCTCTATCGCAGCTCACGCAGGTGTCCTGGCTGCACCGCGTGGTCGTCCTCTACCCTAACCACGACCTCCGGCGGCTCTGGCAGGGGGATCAGTTTCCTGATCATCGAATCTCTCGGTATGGGTCATCATCATCTGTTAGAAAGAACAGAATAGAAAGTTTAGAATTTTAATGTCAATAACTCGCACGACAAGGAAATCAAAGAAGTATGATTGTTCTTAATAGTTCTATAGCCTCCCGAAGATAAGTACGGACATCTTCGTACCGATCCGCAAGACTCTAATAAATCGGCTTGTAACTCAGGATACCTATGAACCTAGAGCTCTGATACCAACTTGTCACGACCCATTTTCCCCCTCCGAAAGATGTTGTGACGGCACCTAGTCTCTACGACTAGGTAAGCATATTAACATTGAAATAACATAAATAAAGAGAATAATGGAGCAACTAAGCTTCAACAGTTACTATATAATAGTAAACTATCGCTCGACATATACAAGTAAAACCAATACGAGATTTTACTCAGTACTTCCCAAAACCCAGAATCACGAGTCACAAGCTCTAAGAAAAACTGTCTAAATTGTCTCCTATGCATAGTCTACGAGATAAGGAGGGAAAATAGTATAAAAGGTAGAGGGGGACTCTGAGAATCTGCGGGCGCATGGATATATACCTTGAAGTCTCTGGTGGGTTGCTGTGGCTGCACTAATAATGAGGCGAACGAGAGTACCTGTATCTGCACACGAAAAACATGTGAATGAAGGGCGTGAGTACACCACAATGGTACCTAGTAAGTGCCAAGCCTAACCTCGGTCGAGTAGTGACGAGCTAAGGTCAGGGCCCTATTGGAACATAATATATATATATATATATATATATATATATATATAATGAAGTAAAACAGAGGAAATATCACAATAATAAGGACTGAAATGTAACAATGAACGAATCATGGAAAAACACAGCTCGGAACACAACTATTCAATAGAGGATTGTCACGACCCGGATTTCCCACCCTCGGGAGTCGTGATGGCGCCTACTAGTGGAAGCTAGGCAATCCAAACCTTAATTACCTTTTTCATTAACACGTTACCTTATTTAACAATTATCAGCAATCGCATGCAAACAATGGAATTTAATAATAAAGAGGAAGTCTTAAATTATAAAAAAAAAAAAAAAAAAGAATAAAAATGCGGAAAATTCAACATAAGCCTCTACCCAAGATTGGTGTCACAATACTCACGAACTACTAAGAGTACTAAATACAATCGTCTGAAAGAGAACAAAAATGTTTGTCTCGAGTACAATGAGATAATAGACTAAAATAATATATAGAGGAGACGCGGGGCCTGCGGACGCTTGTAGGGGTACCTCGGTATCTTGCTGGACTGAAGGCCTGTTCTTGCACTACGGCTACTGTCCATGACCTGGATCGGTGCAAAAGAGCACATAGTGTAGTATCAGCACAACCGTCCCCATGTGCTGAGTAAGTGCTTTGCCTAACCTCGGCGAAGTAGTGGCCAGGCTAGGACCGGACTACCAAGTAAACATGTGCAGTTCGAATATATATACAACGGAAAAGAAATACAGGAAGTAATCAATCAATAAAAGAAGGGGAACACGCTGTGGGGAGATAACAGTTTCATATAAGAAATCTCAAATAAAGAAAGGAACAACAAGGCCAAAATATCAATAAGGATCAGAAATCACAAACTTGCACGACATCACCCTTCGTGCTTTTACTCTCGTCCTCACTATGCAATGTATAATGTAATCAATGTAAATCATGGCACGGCATCACCCTTCATGCTTTTAATCTCTTCCTCACTATGCAATGTATAATGTAATCAATGTAAATCATGGCACGTCATCACCCTTCGTGCTTTTACTCTCGTCCTCACTATGCAATGTATAATGTAATCAATGTAAATCATGGCACGACATCACCCTTCGTGCTTTTACTCTCGTCCTCTCTATGCAATGTATAATGTAATCAATGTAAATCATGGCACGACATCACCCTTCGTGCTTTTACTCTCTTTCCTCACAGTATAATCAATGAATATCTGTACGGAATGGTACATCATACGTCACGACATCACCCTTCGTGCTTTACACTCTTTCCTCACAATATCAAACAATGCACGACATTACCCTTCGTGCTTTACACTCTTTCCTCACAATAGAAAACAATGCACGGCATCACCCTTCGTGATTTAACACTCTTCCTCACCCAAACAGAAATCACAACCAAAGGGCAAGGGAGTATACATAATAGAAATAGGAATCCTGGCAAGGGAACATCAATTAAACAATTAAATCCCGGCATGGGAACAATAACAGTAATCTCAACATACAGTGCATGGCATCACCCTTCGTGCTTTAACACTCTTCCTCGCAATAGGAAATAGTGCACGGCATCACCCTTAGTGCTTTAACACTCTTCCTCACCCAAACGGCAATCACAAACAAGGGCAAGGGAGTAAACAAAATACAATAGAAATCCCGGCAAGGGAACATTAATTAAATAATTAAATCCCGGCAAGGGAACAATAACAGTAATCTCAACATCCCAGCAAGGGAGATAATCACTAAAGTAACAATGACCCGGCAAGGGTATATTTTAATAACTCTTTCTCTTTCTTTCACTTTCATTTCATAATTTACTCTATCACTTGAGCCAATGCTCCAAAGGATTCAATTATCTCATATATCTTCACCATTCGTGTTACAACTCGAGCCAATGCTCCTCGAAGTTTAAAGATCACAATTCTCTTCACATGCTCTTTACAACATATAGAAATATCAATTAAGCATGGAAGTTACAACAAAATCAGAATATTCGCAATATAAAGACTCACAGTCATGCTAGACACCAATGTATAGATACTCGTCACCATGCCTATACATCGTACTCGACAATTAGCAAGTAGCAAATAAGACTAAAATCCTATTCCCTCAAGCTAAGGTTAGACCAAACACTTACCTCAGGTCCAAAATACTCTCAATCAACCCTCTAACACCGCCTTTCCTTTAGCATTCAACTCCGGAATGGTATTATCTAGACATAATTAACTCAAGTATATCAATAAGGATTCAATAATTCAATTACATAGCCTAATTACCCATTTCCATGCATTCTTCCAAAATAACAAAATTCGACCCCGGGCACGCTTGGTCCAAACACGAGGCTCGGACCAAAACCATGTCACCCATTCACCCACGGACCCGAATATATAATTTGTTTTCAAATTCTACCCCAAAACGACGTCTAAATCAAGAAAATTCAAAAGGGGCTAACTCTACCCAAATTCCCAATTTTCTACTCTAAATTGCATGTTTTAGGCTTAGGTTTCAGGGTGAAATCTTGTAAAAAGATGTTAAGGAGTAAAGAAAATGAGTTAGAAATCACTTACTAATGTTTTGGAGAAGTAAGAGTGTTTGGAAAATCGTCTCTTATGTTTTTAGGGCTTTGAAAAATGAAAATAACTGAAATTCCCGTCCATTTATACCCCCCCCCTTAGGTCCCCCACCGCGGACCACGAAAAATGGACTGTGGCCGCGCTAGCAAAGGCCAAGAAAAGCTAAAGAAAACCAAGAAAAATGACTGCAGTGACATGCTTTAGTATTTTGGCCATAACTTTCTTTAAAGTTGTCCAAATTACGATTTCTTTACCTTTCTGGAAACTAGACACGAAGGGCTACAATTATCGTTTCTGAATCATCTCAAATTTCCTTGTAGATCAAAATATATAGGCCTACGAAATCGGACCAGTGGCCCAGCTCCTCCACCGCGGACCACGAAAAATCGACCGCGGCCGTGAAGCCCTCAGCGCGCGGTCCGCGAAAAAGGACTGCGGACCACAGTGGTAAGTTCAGGGATCTGAGTTATGTGACCTCCAACAGCTATATTTTAAGCCTAAAGACCTCCCGGGACCTACCCGAAACTCACCCGAGCCCTCGGAACCTCAAACCCAATGTACACACGACCTCAAAATCATCCTACGGAATTATTTGAGTAATGAAAGCACCAAAATAACATCAAAAACAATGAATCAAACATCAAAATCACTAGTTTTCCTTCAAAATTCATAAACTTTCAAATTTAGAGTTTTAAGTCTGAAACACGTCAAACGACGTCCAATTTCAACCAAACTTCACAGAAATATATTAAACCACATATAAGACCTGTACCGGGCGCCGAAACCAAAATACGGGCCCGATACCAACACATTCTAACCAATTTTGATTTCATTTTTCTTTATAAATTTCAGAAATACAATTTTACTCAAAAAATCATTTCTCGGGCTTGGGACCTCGGAATTCGATTCCGGGCATACGCCCAAATCCCATATTTTCCTACGGACCCTCCGAGACCGTCAAATCATGGGTCCGGGTCCGTTTACCCAAAATATTGATCGGAGTTAAATTTACTCATTTTAATATCAAATTTTTAGCATTTTTTTCACATAATTTCATATTTAAGTTGTCCGGCTACGCGCCCGGACTGCACACGCAAATCGAGGAAACTAAAGATGAGGTTTTCAAGGCCTCGGAAGCACGAAATGGGAAAGAAACTAGGTGATGACCCTTTGGGTCGTCACAAGGATCTCCCGGGATAACGTCCCGTAGTCCCAAACGTAAATGTGCAGGGGGATCTCCCGAAATACCGTTCCGTAGTCCCAAAGTAAATGTGCAGTACAAGGGGATCTCCAGGAATACCATTATGTAGTCCCAAAGTAAATATGCAGCACCAACGACAAGATTCAATAATCGTAGCACGAAGTCTAACAGTTTATCCTAAGTATAAGCGAGAGAAAAGTCGGTAAAACAACTAAGCATGTTGCACGTAGTTCAAGTAAATAGTTAAGGCAAATAGGCATGCTTTCTTAGTCTAACAATATGCTACACAAGCTAATAAGTTAAAATAGGAAGAAAGACAGATTTACTTTTTAATGAAAATAGGGATTTACAACAAACAACCCATGTACGTACTCATCACCTCACGTACACCGCGCTCAAATATCAACAACAGTACTAATACTATGGGGAGTTTCCCGCACAAAAGGTTAGGCAAGGCACTTACCTCGAACCAAGCTCAAATAAATCTGAAATCACGCTCTAGCCACGAGTATCCGACTTCGAATGGCCCAAAGTAAAAGAAATCCGACTAAAAGAAACTAATCTAACGAACGGAATCCAAGTTAAAGCAAGAACAAATTTCGCTCAAAAGCCTCCCCGGGGCCACGTCTCGGAAATGAGTAAAATATACCAAATAAGAACACACATTTACTCATGAGTTCACTCGTACAAAAATCATCAAAATCTGACGCCTAAATCCCACTCAGATCTTAGATTTTTTGTTGGAAAACTTCTCCCCCAATTTCCCAACTTCCTCACTCAAATTCCTTAATTTAATGAAGAAAACAACTATGGATTAATGAACTATAATCTAAATAGGATTAGGAATCGTTACCCAAAGATTTTCTCTGAAAACTCTCCAAAAATCGCCTTCCTCCAAGCTCTCAATCAAATTTTGTGATATGAAATTTCAACCCTCGAATCTGCCCTTTCCTGCCCAGCGATTATCGTTTATGTGATGGGACAACCGTGTTTGCAGTACGACACCTGCGGAAAAATCAATGCAGTGCGGACTTCATTTATGTCCCCAAGTCCCGCATCGGCGAATAGGGGCCGCACCTGCGTGTGTGCACCTGCGGACAATGGTTCGCTTTAGCGGTCCTAGACCGCTCCTGCGGTTGCTTCCCTCGCACCTGGGGGCATCACAAATACGGAACACCCCTCACACCTGCGATCCCAGACCTCCTTCCCATTTCCGTTTTTGCGGTTCCATAGCCGCTTTTGCGGCCCAAAGTGTGCAGGTGCGGTTACACCAGATACAACAACATCAACCATATCTCCTACGTCCAGTTCAACCTGCTAAGCACGCGAAACTCACACGAGGCTCCCAGGGCTTAAAGCAAACATACCAACCAATCCCAAAACACCATAAGAACTTAGTCGAACCTTCAAACCACATCAAACAACATCAAAAACACGAATTACACATGTATTCAAGCCTAATGAACTTTGAAATTTCTAGATTCTACAAACGACATCAAAACATATCAAATCTCGTCGGAATGACGACAAATTTTACACACAAGTCAAAAATGATGCTACGAACCTCCTCCAACTTTCGGAATTCCATTCCAAATCCGATATCAAAATTTCCATTGCCGACCAAACTCGCCCAAATTCCAACTTTCGCCAATTCCAGCCTAATTCTACTATGGACCTCCAAATCACATTCTGGACGCGCTTCTAAGTCCAAAATCACCTAACGGAGCTAACGGAACCTTCAAAAATAAAATTTGATGTCGTTATACACAAGTCGACATTTGGTTGACTTTTCCAACTTAAGCTTCCAATTAAGAGACTAAGTGTCTCAATTCACTCCGAAAACCAAAACGACCCTCCCGGGAATACACAATAGAAGAAAAAAATATAGGGGAAAGCAGTTAATGGGGGATCGGGGCTCTAACTCTCAAAACGACTGGTCCGGTCGTTACAAACGCGGAAACCTACCAAACCATGTGCGATTGACCTTAAATTTTACATACAAGTCAAAAATGACACCATAAACCTACTCCAACTTCCGTAAATCCAATCCGACCCTGATATCAAAATTTCAACTACCGGCCAAAATTCCAACTTTCGCCAATGCAAGCCTAATTCTACTATGGACCTCCAAATCACATTTCGGACGCGCTCCTAACTCCAAAATATCACAACCCAAATTAACCGTGTTGTAATGGAACCTATCGTGGTACTAGGAAAGCCGACACAATTACCAAAACCAATCGATATTTTTATTTTAAAGATAATTTCAAATCTACTCAATATAAAACTTTCAATAAGAAGTTCAAATCAAAACAAAAGTGCGGAAAAGAAAAGCTCGACATCGGGGTGTCACCAGTCATGAGCATCTACTACAATTTATCTAACAATATCGAGACTAACATAGTCTGGAAAGTAGCTAAAAATAACTAAAGGAAGATAGGAGGGAGAAGAGTAGGGTTGTGATCGCCAGGCAGCTACCTTGTTATCTCCAAGAAAATCTGCAACTGGAATAGTCAATAGCCGCTACCGCGTCCAGGTACGCTTGGATCTGCACAAAAGGTGCAGGAGGAACGTGAGTACTCCAACTTAGTAAGTAACAACAATAAATAAAAACTAAGCAAAAGTGACGAGCAATATGCAAGTAAAGTTCATACCACAAAAACTCAGTAAAATACAGCATGCTTTTAAACCAGAGTTTAAATCAAATCATCTCGTTTAAATCCAGTTCCCATAAAATCATTTAAAGACACATTTCAACAGTTTCCAAACAAAGTCTCAATTCAAAGGTGTAACGACTCGGCCGGTCGTTCCGTGAGATTTACCCCGTTTCCCCCATTTCTGCATTTGTTATATATCGCGTGTTTTTGATGTGTTGGATCAGTAGGTTTGGGTCCAGAGTGGTTATGGTGAGAGTTTAGGCATTTAGCCTTTTAAAGTAGCCAAATAGTTGAGAAAAAAAACTCAGAGTTGACTTTTAGGTAAACGACCTCGGAATGTAGATTTTATGGCTCGGGTAGCTTCGTTAGGTGATTTGAGACCTAGGAGTTTGTTCAGAATATTTTTGTGATGTCCGGTGTAGAATTAGGCTTGAATTGGCGAAAGTTAGTTTTTGGCGATTTCCGGTCGGTAATGAAACATAGGCTATCGGGATCAGAATGGAATATTGGAAGTTGGAGCAGGTTCGTAATGTCATTTTGGATATGTCTGCAAAATTTCAGCTGAATCGGAGGTGTTTTGGTTGGTTTCGGCGTAGTTGGCAAAATTTAGAAGTTTCAAAGTTCTTAGGCTTGAATTTGCTGTAAATTTGGTGTTTTCGTGTTGTTTTTGGTGTTTAGAAGGCTCGACTAAGTTTGAATGATGTTATGGGATATGTTTGTATGTTTGGTTGAGGTCTCAAGGGCCTCTAGTGTGTTTCGGATGGTTAACGGATCGATTTTGAGTTTGGAACTTGGCAGATTTTTCTGGTTTTTGTTGCAGAGACTTTTGTTCATCGCGTTCGCAGGTAGGAGGCCGCGTTCGCGAAGAGTTCTTTGGGGGAGTTGAGTTTTTGTTCATCACGTTCGCGAAGAGGAGGATGTGAACGCTGAGGTCTGAGTGAGGTAGTCAACGCGTTCACGTTCAAGGGCATGCGTTCGTGTTCAAGGGCACGTGTTCGCGAAGAAGAGTGGGGGGGGGGGGGGGGGTTGTGGGCCCCCCGGGGGGTTTGGCCTATGCGTTCGCATGTCAGGGGACGCGTTCGCAAAGGCATGGGGTGGCAGTGCATCACGTTCGCGGGCTGGAGGCCGTGTTAGCGTAGAGTTAAATTAGGGGCCTGATGGATTGTTCTATGCGAACGCGGTCCTAGTGACGCATTCGCGAAAAAGGAATTAATATAGCTGGGCAGAATGTTTAAAATGGGCTGCGGTGCGAATTGGGCTTATTTTCCTCCATTGTTGCATGCGAATTGAGAGTTTTTGAGAGGGATTTGAAGGGAAATCAAGGGATAATTTGGAGGTAAGAATTTCAACTTCATAACACGTTTCTATGTCAATTCCTAAGTGATTAAACCACAAAAATTCTGGAAATTGAACCAAGTTGGGGAAGAAGGGTGCATGAGAAATTTATTTTTCTTTTGAGGATTTGAGTGGGCAATTGTGGTCCGATTATAGTGTTCTTGGTATGTATAGAATCGTGGGACGACGAGGTTTCTAATGATGTAAAAATTATCGAATTCCGAGATGTGGGCCCGGGGCTCGAATTTGGCCAAATTTCGAGATTTTTGATTAAACTGATAATTTTTGATTGGGTTGTGTTCCTTGAGTATATATTGATAATGTTAACTGGTTTTGGCTAGATTCGGAGCAATCGGGAGCCAATTTGAGGGGAAAAGGCATAGCAGACTAGTGTTGTGGCCCGGTAAAGGTAAGTAATGGTCATAAGTCTTCTCCTGAGGGTATGGAACCTCGGACTGCATTATTTTTACTCAAAACCTTGTGTTAAATTATGTTCTAAAGGTTTGTGAAATATTTGGGCTATAAGCCGTGTTTGGGGACTCGTGCCGATCTGTTTAGACCCCTTTGAGGGCTTTTTATTGTTGTTTTCCTCACTAATTGTTGATGATTTTACTCAGCATCATGGTGCATACTGTTTTATTTGAAACTCAGCCAGATTTACACTACATGAGCATTAAAAATGATGTTTTCGGGTCGAGTACCCTGTTTTACTAATTCTCCCAAAGGGCTTTTCGAGTGGTTCCACCGAGTGTGGCCGAGGGCCAAGAGTGATTTGTTCTAAATATTTGTGAAATATTTGGGCTATAAGCCGTGTTTGGGGCCTTGTGCCGATCTGTTTAGACCCCCTGGGGGCTTTTACTGTTGTTTTACCTTACTATGTATTGATGTTTTCACTCAGCCGCATTGGGATTACTCATTTCGAAACTCAACATGATTTACACCACTTTTAGATTTAAACTGATGTTTTGGGTCGAGTACCCTGTTTTACTGATTCGCCCGAGAGGCCTTTTGAGTGGTTCTGCTAAGTGAGTCCGAGGGCCTGATTGTGAGGTGCTGAGTGATGGTGAGGTGCTGAGTGATATTAGCGCTTGGGCTGAAGGAGCCCCTCCGGAGTCTGTACACACCCCCAGTGAGCGCACCGAGTGCGAGTGACGAGTGATTGGGAGGCTTGAGTGACTGTGAGGTGCTGAGTGATTTTGAGGTGCTGAGGGATTGTGAGGCATGCCCGAGGGGCTGATTATGAAACATGTTTTGCCCGAGGGGCTACTATGATTCTCCTACATTCATTGCATACCAAATCTTTGTTTAAAAGTTGTTAAAATGTGCATTCTTTAAAGTACTTTTTATGAAGTTGATTTTTAAAACATGATGATTTTGTATATCTCTATGTTATATTATTGGAAAGTAAGGCTGGGTATATTGTGACTTGATGTCATTGATTTTTATGCGTTTCCTTGATACTTAGACTTGATTTATTTTCATTACTACTGAGTTGGCGTACTCACATTACTCCCTGCACCTCTATGTGCAGATTCAGGAGCAGATATCGAGCATTAGCCTTTATTTTGCAGCAGAGCCGGATCGTGGGATATAGAGGTAGTTTTTCAGCGTCCGCAGCATCTCTGTTTTCCCTTCCTATTGTATTTAGCTTGATTCGGAGTTTGTATTATAATAGTTTATTTTCTCTTATTTCACTAGATGCTCATGACATGTTGGCTCCAGGTTTTGGGGATGGTTGTACTGTATAAAATTGGCCTATTATATAAAGTAATTTTCTATATATTGTTATGAAATGCTTGAAACTTAAACGGGATTTTCAAAAGAAATTGTGAACATGCGGTAGTCGAATAGCTTAGTTCCGCGATAGGTGTCATCATGGCCGGTTAGGATTTGGGATCGTGACAAAAGGTGAGCAAAAATAATGAAATCTTAATCAGCCCCTCGGACAAACATCACTCATATACAGCCCCTCGGGCAAACCGCACAATCACTCAAATACAGCCCCTCGGGCAAACCTCACCATCACTCATGCTTCCCAGTCACTCAGCACTCGCACTCAGTAGGTACCTGCGCTCACGAGGGGTGTGTACAGACTCCGGAGGGGCTCCTTCAGCCCAAGCTCTATATTAAGCCAATCATGGTATAAATCAATGAGACCCTCAGCCTATATCAAACATGCTTCGGCGTGTAGCCTAATCCCAAAGTATCCTCAGAAATCAGGCCCTCGGCCCCACTCAGTCATAAACCTCACCAGCCTCTCGGGCTCTCAGAAATCAACGTATTCAGCCCAAAACAACATTTATATGATGCATCAAAAATAGAGTAATAGAGGCTGACTTATGCAGTAAATATGTATAAACATAACTGAGTATAGAGTTTAAATCAAAAACAATGGGAGGATATCAAGAAAAGACCTCTAATGGTCCAAGAAACACTGGCATAAGGCATAAACATGGCATCCAACCCAATTTACAGAAATTCTTTCTAAAACACATAAGTATAATATAGTTTCAACAAAATGTGCAACGTTATAGTTGCCATGGGACGGAGAGAGTTACAATCTCCAACGGTGCACTCCCACACGCCTGTCACCTAGCGTATGTGTCACCTCAAAATAGTCACATGACACAATATTCGGGGTTTCATACTCGCAGGACTAGATTTACAATCATTACTTACCTCAAACCGATCAAATATCTACACCGTGATGCTCTTTCCCCTCAATTCTGCCTCCAAATGCTCGGAATCTATTTACAACTAGCACCATATCATCAATATATTCTAAGGAATGAATTTCACAAGAAAAACTACCAAATTAGACCAAAACCTGAAATCAGCTCAAACCCGGTCCCCGGGCCCACATCTTGAAATCCAACAAATTTTATAAAACTTGAAAGCCATTTCACTCACGAGTCCATACATACAAAATTTATTAAAATCCGACTATGTTTGATCCCTCAAATCCTCACATCTAACTCTCCAATACCCTATGCCCTAAACCCTCATTTTCACCCCTAATTTCCACTAATTAAATGTTTGAACAATGGGAAATCACCATAGATAGGAGTACTAGAGATCAAGAAACTTACCTCATTGAAAACCCATTGAATCCCTCTTCAAATCACTCCCAAAGACTCCAAAACCGATTTGAAAATGGTGGAAATTGACCAAAATTCACGAAGTGTTCTTTTTATACTTTCTGTCTAGGGCTTTCGCACCTGCGGCCTCATTTCCGCGCATGCGGGACTCCACCTGCGAGAACCACTTAAATCCTCAACTTCCTCACCTGCGCCTTAGGTCTCGCACCTATGGGCTAGCAGATGCAATCAATCTTGCGCTCCTGTGGACCCACCCCAGGTCCTCTAAATCCACATCTTTGACTCACCCAACGCACCTGCGAACTCGTACCTGCGGCTCCCTATCCACATGTGCAGAAAACACTAGAAGCTTTAGAAACCAGCAAAAAAGTCTCTCTCCAAACACCAAAAATCAATCTGTTAACCCCTCGACACTAACCCGAGGCCCTCGGGACCTCAACCAATACTACCAACAAGTCCTATATCAACATACAAAATTAGGAGGCTTGAACGAATGGCCTCTACCATGTTGAAACTGCCCCCTAGAAGGAGCACCACTAGAACCATCTGATCCACGAGGCCTCTTGGCCTCCTTCTCTTCCCGCTCCTTACGGCGAACCGACTCAATATATCGAGCAATATCAACAACCTGCTCGAATGAAGCACCTGATACTCTCTCCTAAGTCATAAAAAGATGGAGCTGATAAGTGAGGCCATCCACGAACCTCCTAATCCTCTCCCTATCAGTAGGGACAACTCGGTGGCGTGACGAGCCAACTCTGAAAATCGCATCTCATACTACGTCACTGATAGCTCCTCTTGACACAGCTGCTCAAAATGCATGTGTTGCTCCTCCCTGTGAGAATGGGGTACATACTTCTCCAAGAAGATAGTGGAGAACTGCTGCCAGGTGAGGGGTGTTGAACCAACAGGCGTACGCCTCTCAAAAGACTCCCACCAAGTGAAAGCAGCACCAGAAAACTGAAAAGTAGCAAACGAGACCCCACTGGTGTCCAGAATACCAACAGTACAAAGCATCCTCTAACACTTATCCAGAAAACCATGGGCATCCTCGCCCTCAGCACCACTGAATGTCGTAGGCTGAAGTCTACTAAATCACTCCAGCCTACACTACCCATCATCTGGCATAGCTGGAACCACGAAGTCTTGAACTGGAGCAACCGCCTGGGCTGAAACCGCCCCCAGAGTCTGATGGCTCTGAGTAACCTGCTCAGGTGTCTGGGTAACTGGAGTCTGACTGCCTCCCCTGGCCTGAGAATTAGCGACAATAGAAGATACAACAACTGCCTGAGCAAGGGTGGTACATATCATCAAGATCTAGGCCAAGGTCTCCTGAAGACCTGGAATAACAATAGGCACTATCGGTGCCTTAGCATGACCCGCTGGAGTATCTGCGGAGGGAATATGCTCCTAAATAGTAGGGGGATCAACTGGTACTGTCCTGGCCGCCGTAGGAGATGGCCCCCTACCTCTACCATGGCCTCGACCGCGGCCTCGACCTCTCGCTGGTCTAGCTGGTGGCTGATCACCCTGATCGGTAGTGCGAGTCCTCACCATCTGTGAGAGAATGAAACAACAGATGTTTAGATATCCCGAATCAACAAAATGGTACGACAGAATTGAAGTAGAATGAGATTGTTCCTAAAGGTACTGT
Source organism: Nicotiana knightiana (assembly GCA_005239525.1). Taxonomy (NCBI): domain Eukaryota; kingdom Viridiplantae; phylum Streptophyta; class Magnoliopsida; order Solanales; family Solanaceae; genus Nicotiana; species Nicotiana knightiana. Next base: position 26,530 of record ML409041.1, on the reverse strand, counting down.
AGCCTCTCGAAGATATACCGACGCCTCTATATCGATCCGCAAGACTCTACTAAACCTGCTCATGACCGTTGACCTATGTAACCTAGGCTCTGATACCAACTTGTCACGACCCCAAATCCTAAGCCGTCGCGATGGCGCCTATCATGGAACTAGGCTAGCCAACCATTACAGACTATCATAATATTTCATAATTTCCCAAAATTAGCAAATTTTAAGACAGCAAAATGAGATAAACAATTTATACACTACCCCAATACCTGGAGTCAACTGTCATGAGCATCTAGGACTATAAATACAATGTACAATAAGGTGACTTGCTACTAGAAGAGTCTGAAGTATGAAAGAGAAAACTATGAATTGAGGAAAGGAAAGGAGGTGAGTTGGGGACGCTGAGCAGCTACCTCGATCCTCGAACAAACTCCAAGCACGTCCGAAAATCAACTAGTGAGATGTTCTGGTACCTGGATCTGCACACAGAGGTGCAGGGAGTAACGTGAGTACACCAACTCAGTAAGTAATCAAAGTAACTAAAAACTTGAGTGTAGTGACGAGCATTTATAAATCATGTAAATCCATATAATAAGTAACCATGGAAATAAATAAATCAAGTCAGAAATCTACATTCCGAATATTTAATAAAACTCCACTTTCTATTTAAAATCTCGTATAAAAAAACATTTGTCCAACATTATAATCAGAGCTCAGTGTAAAGAAGAGTGAAAACAGTATTTTCATAAAATATAAGCCCCTCGGGCACAGTGTCACTCACAAATAAAGCCTCTCGGGCAAGCCTCTCAGTCACTCGTGACTCCACTATCAGTATCTCATGCTCACACTAAACAGTCGTACTCAACCAGTACCATGAATACACACAACTGCTGTAGCAGGCAGCCCGATCCAGCATATATATATATATATATATATATACTGTTGCGGCGTGTAGCCCGATCTATATAGCATACGCTGCGGCGTGCAGCCCAATCCATATAATAGTCGACTGCGCCCACTGGGGTGTACAGACTCCGGAGGGGCTCCTACAGCCCAAGTGCAATATTGCTGCGGCATGTATCCCGATCCAATATGTATAGTGCTGCGACGTGCAGCCCGATCCATATGTAATGTATATTGTTGTTGCATGCAGCCCGATCCATATGTAATATTATATATATATATATATATATATATATATAT